>JANQBS010000629.1:0-10744 GCA_033085395.1 Xanthoparmelia taractica
AGAAAATAATATATTATAATTATTATTCTAGTTATTATTTATTAGAATAGCTATATTTATTTAGCGAGATTAAATTAAAAGAGAATTTATCTTAATATTACTTATTAAGTATCGAAGTTTAATAAATACTTAAGCTAATTTCGCCCTAACTTATATATTAACCTAGAATTTTCATATCTTATTCGTCACCTAATATAAGAAATAATTTACATTATAAAATACTTCTATATATATTAGAAATTTCTCAAACCATTTTATAATATTAGTAATTTCCTATTCTATATCTTTATAAGTGATTTAATATTACCTCTCTATAATACCCTTTCATGATATGATATGGTACGATATAATATGGGATATCCCACCAAATATACTAGACCTTTCCGGCTCGTAGATATTATATTTGCATTATAAACGATAGATATTAAGAGATATTAATTTATATAAATCGCTTAATAGTTAGCGTTAATATTAAAGAGATAATATTTAGTAATTTAATACGATAGCGTAGAGAAGTAAAATTAAATAAAGACTCGATATTTATAAGATAGTCTTAATAATAAGAGACGCGAAGTCGATCGTAAAAGTTATAGTTATAAGTAGTTTAAGATAAAAGCGATCTTTAACTCTAAAGAGACGTAGTAGACTTAACTGAAGTAACTAATTATAGTAGTTATATAAATATTTAGAATAAGATACGTAGAAGTCGTAATAGCGACTTAAGAAGAATTATAAAGTCGATCGTAAAAGAGTTGTATATATATTTATGCTAGAATATATAGAAGTCGTGATATTAATTTAAGAGAATTATAAAGTTAATCGAGAAAGTATCGAATATAAATATATTTAAGTCGTGTCAACGACTAACGCGACGCCCTATATCGCCGAGCGAATTTGAAATCTAGATAAATATTAATAACAATAAAGATAATAGTAATATTTCTATAAATATTAATCGAAAGAGATAGTAGTAGATAAATGTCTAATTATAATCGGGATACTAAGAATCTATTTTTTATTTCTTATTTTTCTCGTGATCGAGAACGAAGCTCTCTTCTTTTTCTTCGCCACCGCGTCTTTATAGATTATCTTTACGGGTTAGAAAGATATGGTATATTTGATAATATGGGACCAGTTTTTCGAATATCATATAGAAAGATATAAAATATCCCATACTCCCATTGGGTTTTTAATAAATATATTACGTGATATTTTTTTATATTCTAAAAATACGTAAAAAGCTTAAGCGAACGCTTATATAATTATAAAATTCTATAAATAAATTAAAAAGATATAATTTTTTAAAAAAAGTTAAAAAAAAGTTAAAAACGACTATATTCAACAGATATCACACCTTTTCGACCCGTAATTATCTTTAATCTTATCTCGACGATATTCTTTTATTTTTACGTCTTCTTAATAATAATATTAAAGCTCTCGATAATAAATAAACTATTCTTCTTATTAACACCTCGCTTTAGCGAATTAGACTTAATATTACTAATCTTTATATCTCGCCTTATCTTCACTTTCTCTATCTTAGATACTCTTTCTTTTTTATTATCTTTCTCTAACGTTATCGTCTTATCTAGAAAGTTAATTATATTCGAAGTCTTTTATATAATAATCTTTTAATTTTTCTTTTAAAATATATTAAGTAATAGCGACGACTCGTATAATAAACGTATTATATATATAAACTTATTGGCTTATAGCCCTCTTAATTAAATAGTATATGTAACTCTCTTGACTAGTCGTAGTAATATTCCCGATCTTAGACCTTAGTTACGTATCTCGTCGCGTTAATATCCCCGATATTAATCTAGAGAATTACGAGTTACTCGCATTATACTCTTTTTATTAAATTCTATAAATCACGTCTAAAGATCTTTTAACTTCTTGATAATTAAGAAATAATCGACTATAAGATTATTTAGACGATAAAAATCTAATAAATCTTTAGAGTTTACGATATCGCTTATAAATAGAGAATAATAAGCGATTGATTTTATTAAAATAATATTATACGAATTAATAGATACGATCTTAATAATCTTCCTAATATACTTAATTAAGTCGTATACTATGTATTTTGCAATTAGATTAATCTTATCTATCGATGCTCTAGACGCTTTAATAACGCGAGTCGATATTATAAAATCGCTAGTTATATCTTTATTTTTCTTAATATTAGTCTTAATAGACTTATCGATCTTAATAGACTTATCGATCTTAATAAACTTCTCGGTCTTAATAATCTTCTTTTCTAATTTCGTAATAATAGTATTTATCTTCTTAATAATAGTATTCACCTCCTAATTATTTTCCTCATTAATTACTTTCTTTATAGTCTCTTTCTTCACAATCTTATCTTTCTTATTTTCCTTATTCTTCTTTACTTTATTCTTCTTTTTTATATTATAATTACTCTTATTTATCTCGCTAGCATTATCGTAATTATTATCGACTTTAATTGTCTTCTTATTAACACTCTCGTATAATTTATTAATATTATCGTAATTACTTATAACGATATTAGTCTCTACGTCGCCTTAGTAGCGAGATCTTAAAGAACTAGTTTATTTATAAATATAATATCGTGTTTTTTAGATATATTTATTTCGAAGTCTAATTTATTTATTACTTTAGAGATTAAGAGCGAGATCGAAGTCTTTACTTTATATTTTTCGTCGATAGCTAAAGAGCGAAGATTAGATCTCACGATATTAATTAACTATTAAGTTATTATAAGAGAGGTCTTATCGGCGTTAATATCGTTAATATCTTTAATTAAGATATTAATATTAATAAAATCAAGTGAAGTTATAGACTCGTTATTATAATTATTATTTAAATATCGATCTATAAACTAATTAGTAGCTATCTAATTAATAATCTCTACTATTAGATTATTATACTTCGCTATTAACGAGAACTTCGCTTATATATCGATTATATCTAATTACGATTAAATTAGCGATTAAATTTTACTTTTAATCTCGTAGTTAAGCTATTAAAGTAAAAATTAAAATTTAAAGTAAACTCACTTTAAATTAAGAATTCTAAGCTAAATTTTATAATTTATACTAATTTAAGTATTAAAATAAAAGCGTGTATATAAGAATTATCGGATTTTTATAGATTTAAATAAATTTAAAGTTAAAAAGAAATTTAAAGTCTTAAAAGATCCAGTTAAAAGATTTTAAATTAAATTAAAAAAGTAAAGTTAAAGTTAAATAAGTTTTTGAAAATTAAGTTTAATTTCTATACGTTAAAAGTAAATAAGAGTAAAGTCTAAAGCTTAGATTATAAAAAGTAAATTTTGAATATTAGACGAGAAAAGCGTAGTTTATATGTGAGTTTATATATTAAATTCTTTAAAGAATTTATCTCTTATTAAAAATACTCTTAAGTTTAATCTCTTCTCGATTATTTATATACTTCGATTTAATACGCTATTACGACTCGAAATATAATTAAGTTTAAATTACGATTTATTACGTTACTAATATCGAACGAATTACTTATAATTACTTTAATTATTATATCGATGACGATCTTTTATATTCTAAGATTAGCGAGATAAGATATATCGCTTTCGAAGCTAAGAAACAGGGTTCTTAATAGTCCCTCCCCAATCTTCGAACTACTAGTCCAGACGGTCCAACTGGACTGGTCCAGTTGAATCGTTCAGCGATATTTAGACTATTAGTCTAGACTGTCTAGCTAATCTAAACGGACGATCTAAACTAATAGTTCAAATATTATTAATATAGCAAATAATTTTTTTTATTATTTCTCGCACTCGGCTAATTATCGACCTTCTTTTAAGGCGTATATCTAAGCATAATAAACGTATTTTTAGTAGTAATCGAGAATAGATTTTTTATTAAAGAATAACTATCTAATCTTTCAACTTTTCTAATCTATTATATTATTATAATAATTAATACTAACGTCTTCTAGATTTTCAAGGTAGATATTACTATCGAGACTTTATTTAGTATCGTTATAAGATCTACAACGAGCTTCGATAAGTCTACAAGGCACACACCTAACATCAAGTCTCGAAAATTAATTGTATTATTATAATCATCAAGAAAACGCCTACGAACCTCTACCCAAGCCTTAACGAAATATACTACACTCGCTACGATCTCTATTAATATTTTTAAGAGCTCTAATATAATATATAAGAAGAAGAAGAAGGAGAAATTAAGTAACTCTAACACGTAAGTCTTAAATATATCTAATCTAGGATTCAATATCTCTCAGATAACTCTTAAGTTATCTTTCAAGAAATTAAGGCCTAAAACATTATTTATTCATAAGCATATTAGCGTATAGGGCGACTTCTACGTCTACAATCGCTATCGTAAAATATATAGCATTTCTAATAATACGAGCGCAATTAATCGATATCTAAAAAATATATATAAAATTAATTCTATATTTAGTAAGATTACTATAAAGAGGATTTAAGAGGAGATATTAATTAACGTAGCAATACTTCGAGATGCTTAGATTAATTAGAAGGCGGAGAAAGAGAGTCGAAGACAACTTATAAATGTAGGCCTTGATAAGACTACTCTGCAAAAGCTATATCTCCAATGAACCATTCCTTAAAATATCGTATTTCATCATATTAATAATCTATCCTTTCGAACCTTTCTTAAATACATTAATCTCATCGCCAATCGAATACTCCCTAACTTCGCTTAGATTAAAAAGATCTATACTAAAGGTCTATTTGCGAAGGGAAAGCAACGACTACGTCATATACTAGTTATAACAATATTAGATATCCACATTATATGTGATATATAAACGTTATCAAATCGCCTTAGGCTACTTAAAGTGATTACGCACTTTACTAGGGAGAACTCTAAATTACACGCTATTACTCTCGCACTCAAAGAGATAAAAGAGAAGCATTTAGAGTAAAATTACGCGATAATTATTTAAATTATATTTAATAACTTTGAGATTCGCAATAAATTAGAATATATAATTATAAACAACGTCTATCAAAATAATCATCTTATCGATACTATTGCGAAGTCTCTATAGTTAGAAGAAATTCATTATAATACTTAATAGCGACGTCTTCGATGTAATAATCACATTATTAATCTAACTATTTAGATCTTTCTCTTTGAGAAAATAGTTAATAATTATAAGTATCTCGATAATATTAATATTTCTTCGTTTAACGCTTAGTTAAATTAGTAAAGAAGACTAAGACCTCTCGAGAAGCTTTATAATATTATTATTTGAATCGTCGTAAGTTCTCAACGCATTTAACTATTTAAAAAGAGGAGTAATAATCTTCTATCACGCTATGATAATAGTACGAGATAGAATTCCTAATTTAAAATACTTAATTAGGTTATTAGAAAGCTTAAGATAGCTATTATCGTCGTTATTAATAAAGAACCTAATCTATCTATAAATTGACTTAGTGCGAAGAAGTAAAAAACACTTATCTATATTCGCGACTTTCTTTAAGTATTTTATAATGCAATTAAAATAATAGAAAACTATAAAGCGATCTTAGAAAGAGTTCTTTTCAACATAAATTTTTTAATTAATTATTTCGAAAAGGCTATAGAGTAATTCGCCTATCACGACTTTATGCGAGATTCTCTTTTACGAGTCGGAAAGGTGTGGTATATTTGATGATATGGGACTAGTTTTTCGAATACCATACCGAAAGGTATGGGATATCCCATACTCCCATTAGGTTTTTAATAAATATATTACGTGATATTTTTTTATATTCTAAAAATACGTAAAAAGCTTAAGCGAACGCTTATATAATTATAAAATTCTATAAATAGATTAAAAAGATATAATTTTTTAAAAAAAGTTAAAAAAAGTTAAAAATGACTATGTTCAACAGATACCACACCTTTCCGACCCGTACTGCTAAGAAACTTAACTTATAGCGTTATTAGTAAATATAGAAGTATAAATAAAAAATTACAATATATTAAAAAAATACTTAGTCTAAAGAGCTTATAAAATAAGTAATGTAATATAATTATAATAAAGGCTTAATCGATACTTATCTTAATAGACGAAATTTAACGAAGCGTATATAGTATTTAAGAGAAGACTCTTCGTATTCTTAATATCGCTTAGCTTAAGAAGATATATACATTATTTAGTAGAGACTTAAATAGAAAGAATATCGCTATTTAAAAGATTTAGTAATATTAAAATTAATAGATCGATTAATTAAATCTTAGCGATTAGTGTAAGCACTATCTCGAGTATATAGCTCGCATCGCTATATATTTTACTTTCATTATTACTTAAAATCTAAATATTTAAGTAATTATTCGACAATTACGTAAAGATAAGTTAGGGCGAGACGATATAAGAAGAGTTACGAGTAAAGACTAAGTTAAGATATATAGTATATCTAAAGACTAGCTTATAATCTTACGCGCGAAGTTATTATTAATCGTATCTAAATAAGCGAAATACGTTATCGAGAATAATCGATAGCTATTATCGATAACCAATAATAATAAATATTTTATAAAGACGTTATCTAATGTTAAAAAGTAACGAAGAAAGTAACGCTTAGAATAGTGTAGGTTAAGTCTTGCGAAGAATATAATAAACGATTAAGATTAGAATAGAAATAATAAAGAGTAGAGCGAAGATAATAAAGAGTAGAGTGAAGATAATAAAGAGTAGAGCGAAGATAATAAAGAGTAGAGCGAGAACAAGTAAGATTAGAATAGAGACGATAAAGAGTAGAATAAAGACGAGTAAGATTAGGCCGAGAATAGCGATATTATTATATATAAAGTCGACGTAGAAAACGAGAAGATTAAAAATAGTAGTGTAGAGAATATTAACGAAGATCTCGATAGCGATAAAATAATAAATAAAAACTAAGAGAGTAGCGACGCGAGGGAGGAATTAAGATAACGAACGTTATATTATTTTTAATATTATTATTAACGTCTAATAGCTTATATTCTTATAGTAATCTTACTTTAACGATTTAAGATAGAATTATACGAAAGAGCCGAGTAACGACTAAAATAAATATCGATTATAAACGTATCGCGATATAATAGAGTCTAATAGTAAAAAACCTCAGCTATATTAAGAATCTTAATAACCTATGTTATCGATATATAAGAATTATAGTCGCACACTACGAACTTTAGATAAAGATAGCGAAATACTCGATATTACTAATAAGACTTAAACGATTTATATCGTTATAATCTTCTTTATTAGCATTAAAGATAATCTCGAAGATATTAAATTAATTTTAAAAAAAAGACCGCCTTAGTGTAATAAATAATTCGATAAATATATATATATTTCCGATGCTAAAGACATTAACGCTACTCGTAATTATTAATACTCTCGTCTAATAATTACTAATGAGGACTATTTAAAAGCCCAATACTTAATATATCTAGAAGCGAGATAAGAGTCTTAATATTAATATATTTAATTAATTATAAAAAGACGTAAAATACGACGACGAAGTAAAGTAGAAAGTAAGCAAGCTAATCTTCGTGAAATTTAATATATATATAAGTATTATTAGCGGGAGATTAACGAGAAGTCAAATCGAGAATAACTACGAAATATGCTTTACTCTCTCACGTAGTAAGTTATTCGTTAAGATCTAAAGTATTAATTAATATACGTAGTTCTAAGATCGAATAGAAATCTTAGACTTATATTCTATTCGTATTATATTAAGTACGTAACTTTAAAAAATAGCACTATCTTTTATTATATCGATATAAATATATCGAATTTTCTCGAGTTAGAACGTGAAGACAATATTATTTAGAATTCTATCTCGCTAGATAACGAGTCTTTAAGCGAGAATTACACGAAGATAGTCTTCGAATTTTATTATAATATAAGAATATAATAAGCGACTCTAAAGAAGCGAAACTCGAAAGATTAAGATCTTAAGGTCTTAGGATTTATTAAAGACGTTAATATAATTTATATTAAAGAGAATATTAGACGATAAGACGATTTCGTCTCGATTCCCTATTAGCGAGATAGATAGCGTAATAATTTTATTATAATTCGTCGGCGTTAGAAAGAATAATTTTACTTTAGACTACGAGAAGTCTAATAGCTAAAAAAATCTATATCTCGCTTATATCACTTAGATAGTCCCTACTATAACGTTCTGCGACTATTTGAATATATATAGTCGTATATTATATAAGTTCCCCGTTAGCGTATAACTATATTTAAACTCTCTCGTACGGGTCGGAAAGATATGGTATATTTAATGGTATGGGACTAGTTTTTCGAATATTATACCAAAAGGTATGGGATATCCCATACTCCCATTGGGTTTTTAATAAATATATTACGTAATATTTTTTTATATTCTAAAAATACGTAAAAAGCTTAAGCGAACGCTTATGTAATTATAAAATTCTATAAATAGATTAAAAAGATATAATATTTTAAAAAAAGTTAAAAAAAAGTTAAAAACGACTATGTTCAATAGATACCACACCTTTCCGACCCGTAAATAAGAGTAACTCTTAAAAATTAATCTCACTCTACTATTTAAAGGATTTAGGATTTTAGAGCTTGCTTCTCTTTAGATCTTAATCGCTACTTATCTTCGTGTGCTTTTCGATAAAAACGAGTCTAATTAGTAATATATTGATTAAGAGTTAAAGGAATTAGATTATAATATCTTGCAATTAATTCAATAGTGAGTTTCTCTTTTTATTAATCTAAATTATTCTTATAGACTAAAAAGACTTAATAATACTTGTTAATTGCACGATCTAGACGTATCTACTTAGATAGTTTCTTTAAAGTCTTTAAAGCCATTAATAAAGAAAGAAAGTATACGATTTCTTTGCTAAAGCGAGATATCTAGTTGATAAGTCTATTCTATAATCTTCTCGATTATCTATTAGCTAATTAACTTATATAGTAGATTATATATAAAGACGTTATTCAATCTCTATTGAAAAGATAAAGAAGATTCTAAAGTAAGTGCGGAGTTTAAGTTAATTACCTCTAAAATAAGACCTAAAGTTACTTCTTTGTAATAGAGTGATATAAATTCTTATTCGACGTTCATCTAATCTTTTTATACGAACCCTTTTCTATAAGTAGCGATCGGGAACACAATATTATTATTGCTAGTCATAGCTATCTATAAATATAATGGGAGTGAGATATATATTATATCTATCGTCGAGGTTGCGTAGTAGCGATATTTATTAAATCTCGTTATCACCGAAGATCTCTATCGTAATCGCGATTTTCGTCTTCTAAGTTCTCACGTATAGGTGAGGCCATACGATGTGAGACTAGGATAAAATAGGAATTACTAGCGGGGAACGACGTCTCGATAGTACGGTCTTCAAGTAGCTACACGTCTTTATATTCGCTATAGTATACGCACGTCCCTAGCTATAATATATATCTCGCTCCGAGTAAAATTATATATAACTAGATTAATTTAATAAGATTAGAACTAAATTATATTCGTAGAAGATATCAAAGAGATCTTAAATATCGTTATGAAATAGCGATTATCGATATATTTTCGCCTTGTAACTATCTTGCTTATATTAATTAGTTATAAAGTTTAATTATTAAGATATACTTAGTTAAATAAAGAACAGTCAACGAGCATCGAATAATCTCGTATTATATACGTGTTGTAAACGAGAAACACTCTTAAAAGTTTCTTTTATTCGTCTATTCCTTAATAATCTAACTTATATTAATACTCTAATATATTTCGCAAGAACTATATATTTTTATAAAATAATCGCTTCGTCTATTTATACTTTCTAATTTCGTATTTATTTGCTATTTAAAATTAGTACTTTACTTAGATAACTAATCTTCTAATTACGAGTCGAAAAGGTCTGGAATGATCTGGGATATGGGATGTCGATATCATATCATGGTATGGTATGGTATTAAGATTATATTATTTGATTTTTATAGAATAGTCTAAGAGACGTGCTGATATTATGAAATAATCTAGTAAATTTCTAATATATATAGGGATATCTTATGTTATATGTAGAGATATGAGAAATATACTATATATAGAAGAAGTTACTCTATATAGAATCATGCGAACGTATTCTAGTTATTATTCTAGTTATCACTTCACTTCATTATCACGTTATTAAGTATTCTAGTTATTATTCTAGCTATTACTTCACTCTATTATCGTTATTATCATTACTTTACTTCATTATCACGTTATTAAGCTAAGCTCGTTATCGTATTTAATATTATATTACGAAAGGTCTTCGTAATTACTTAAGACTTAACTAGTTATTTTTATTATTAATAATATATTTAATTTATTTAATTATTAGAAGAATTATTAGCACGTTAATTATAATAATAGTTTATTATCTATTTTACGATAATAAATTTCTCTCTTCTTTCTTCGCATTATAAAAAGAATTTATAATTATTTTTTATTAATATATATTCTTAGTTATTAAAGTTACACGCTTTATATAAATAATATAAAGATTAATATCTTTGAATATATAATAAAGTAAAGATTTCGTCGACTTATAAATAGTCTTAATAATCGATATAAAAAAACGTATTTTCTTTATATATATTATCGCGATCTATCTTATTGCTCGCGAAAAGAAGAACTTAAGAATTATTAAATCGAATTTTCTCTAATAGCGACGAATCTTATATAAAGTAATAATTATAATTTATTAATAAA
>JANQBS010000630.1:0-10622 GCA_033085395.1 Xanthoparmelia taractica
TAATTTTTTAAAAAAAGTTGAAAAAAAGTTGAAAACGACTATGTTCAACAGATACCACACCTTTCCGACCCGTACTCTATTCAATAACGCGTTAATTAAGTAAGCTATTATTAAGAACTTCTATTTTTATTTAATTCAAATTCGACTAGAAGAGAATAATATTAACTTATAAAAGATATTAAATTTATTAACGATTTCGACTTATTAGCGATTTAATATAATTGTAAGAAATATTATATTAATAATTATAATTAACTTCTACGCGAGAAACGCGTTTATCTAATATATAGTTAAAAGCGAATATAGACGAGTTTAAACGACGATTAAACGACTATTACTAACGTAATTTAAAACGCGATCTCTTATTCTAATAATTAACTCTACTTTCTAAATAATTATAAAAATATCGATAAAATTATATTCTAAAATATCGTTCTTCGAAGAGTATAATATAATTTATATATAGCTATTATTTTAACTTCTTTTAATATTATCTCTTATTTTTTTTAAAGTAACTATATTATTTACTCGCGCTTTAAGGTTTCTTTAAATACTATTATATAGTTTATTTATAATATATCGATAGAGTCTAATCTCGCTAAACTATTAGCTAGTATTAAATTTATCTTCTAAAATAAGATCTCTATATAAAATTACTATAATATCGAGATTATTAATTATATACTTTAAAATATTCGAAAGAACTCTTATTTATTCGATAGAATAATTATATTATTTTTATAATAATTTCTATTAAATTTCTTTAATCGTTAAGATTATTATATTAAATTATATTACTCGAGCTATATTAAGAATTTTTTATTTTTAAAATTATATTTAAGTCTTTAAACTTATTGAAAATATAAGATTATATAATTCTAATTTAATCGATTAAGATTAAACTAATATAGAAAAACTCGCTCGAAATCTATTAAATATAGATAATAATATCTTAATAAGCTCTAAGAAACTTTACTTAATTAATTAGCTAACTAACTAGCTATCTAATAATATAATTAATAATCTAATTAATACTATTTATAGTAATCTTATATCTCGCTAAATAATTTATTTTTATATCTCTAGAATTATTCTCTATATTTTCAATAAAAATATCGCTTAATTTAATCGCTAAGTTCTTAATAGATTCTCTAGATCTTAAATAATTAATAATAATTAAGATTAAATTATTAATAAGAAGAATAGTTTTCTCTTATTTATTAAAATAATAAATATTTTTAAACTCGTCTCGCTATTATCTTATTATCTAGAGCTAAAAGAAAACTATATAATAATATTATTAAGAAATCTAAAGTAGTCTATAGATCTATATAATGGAACGCGTTTATAGATTTAGTATATTTAGTCTAAAACGCTCGATTATCGTATTCTAATAAGTAAATATAACGATACACGATACTTTATATTCTATATCTCGCTTACTTCGTCGAATTCGAATAATTTATATACTCTCTTTCGACGAGTTTAGTACTTTATTTATTTAGTCTTTAATATAACTATTAATAAATCTTAGAATTAATTCTTATAGTATATCGATTTATATCTTTATTCTAAGATCTTCGTCTATAGCTAATTAAATATAATCTTAAATTAAATTATTAATAAGATCGGGCTATTTATTATAATCTTAGACGATTTATTAAGAAAGTAACTAGTCTCGTTAACGAGATATATTAAAAATAAGATTATTAAATAAATTCTTCTTTTAGATTAGAGTTTATAAGATCGAAGATTTATTAGAATATAGAAATAGATTATAAAATAGATAAAATATATAGTCGATCGAGTAATAATTAGTTAGCGATTTTATAATAATAAGAGTAGATAATTACTATATAGCTAGTAAGTAGAGTCTAATTACTAGAAGAATTATTAAATATATACTTAATAGATTCTAGAAAGATTAGAAAAGAAGACTAAGAATTAGAGTCTTAATAGATAATAAGAGAGCTAAAATCCTCGTCTTCTTCTTCTTCTAATTAATTAATAATTCTATACGTATTTATAAATTTAATATATAGATATATACTAATTATATAATAGTTATATACTAATTATATAATAGTTATATACTAATTATATAATAGTTATATATAAGAATATATACTTTCGTTATTCTTATTAATACTATTATAAATTATAAATTTTTTTTTATTCTCGATATAGTATTCTCGCTTAAAAAAGAAGCTTTATAATATACTTAATATATAGTTACTTAAGAAATCGAATCTCTAATAGAAAGAATTAATTAATTCTTTATACTTATATAATTATCTAATACTAAGACGCTAGTTTAATAGAAGCTAGCGAGAATTCTCTTCGTATAAAAATAAATTAGTATTATAATAGTATTAGTAGTAGCGTATTTTAAATTATAATTATTTTAATATTATAAAGAATATATTTACTTTTATATTATAATTACGACTAACTAGATATCTAAGATATAGAATTTTACTTTAGAATGTACGTGTTATCACGATATTAGTACTATATTAGTACGCTATTAATATAATATTACGATAATATTAATAAGATAATATTAATACAATGTTAATACGATATTAGTACGATATTAGTACGATATTAGTACGATATGAGTATAATATTAGTACGATATTAATACGATAGTAAAATAGTTAATATCGTATTAATAAATCTTATTATACTTAACTAAATTTATCTTATCATAGTCTTAGCGCCGTGGGGATTCCACCTTTATATATGTGTTGAAATATATTAATCGTACTCACCGTCACGTCCTATCCTTGACACGGTGTGCGCATTCTAGGGCACGTCCCTAAGGTAGTAAAGAAGGTTTTGCCAAGATATGCCAGAATAAGATACTTTACAACCTTGTTTTTGGGAATTGACAATCGCACCTTGACTCTGACTCAGCGCTGCTCAGGATCAGGAGGGTTTTAACGCTTTAAGCTAAGATGGGAGCAGATTTCAAGCGAAAGGAAGCTCGAAAGAGGAAGTTCGGATGCCAGAACTACTTGTCCCCACCTGATGCGGGCGTGCAACTAGACTTAGAAGGCACCTCTCCTAACCATACACCACAGAAAATGTCAGAGCAAGCGCTTCCGCCACCAGTCCCTTCGAAAAATTTGATCACGGCAGTGAAGGTCATGGCTGGCAAATCTGCGGTCACAGACCAGTCCATGGACACGGTTAGAGAAGCAGTCGCAACCCAAAAAGCCCAAAGGTTTATAGTGTTCATTGGTCAGTCGAGTCTGTTGAGTTTGCTCGGCACAATCATCTGACGGCCCTGTCTCCACCCCAGGAAATCTACCCTATACTGCAACGGATGAGTCAATAAGCAAGCATTTTGCGAAAATCAATCCTAAATTAATCCGGCACCAAAAAGAAAAAGATACAAGGAGGTCTAAAGGCTTCGCATTCCTGGAATTCGAGGGGTATGATCGAATGAAGACATGCTTGAGATTGTACCATCAGTCCAGTTTCGAAGACGGAGAATCTCCCGCAAGGAAGCTGAATGTGGAGTTGACGTGAGTCGAGAAAGATGGCCACTAATCAATTGTGGCTGACGCTTAATAGAGCCGGCGGGGGTGGGAGCAAAAGCAAGGACCGGAAAAGTAAACTTCGAGTGAAGAATCAGAGACTAAACGAGCAGCGCAAGCGGAGAACTCAAGGAGAGGAGAAACAAATAATGTTGTTCACGAATGGTTTCGAACCCACACATGCACCTGGTAACAACGGCAGTATACACCCAAGCAGAAGAAGTAGGTTAATTACAGACCAATATACTTCATATGCTTAGTCTTTGGTCCTGAAATTCAATGCATGTCACCACCATTTTGCATTTATTTTGCCTTATACGGGTAGTCAGGCGCGTTGCAACCGTAAGCGGGTGAGCAGATAGGCCTACTCACAAATCATCGTCCTCGCCATATTCTGAACCTAAAGAATCAAAGTCTTGCAGGCGGATCTGATTTCAAAATGTCATATCTACATTCACAGACAACAAGCCTATCCCAATCCGTCCGTGTTCTGGTGGGCCAGGCGAGACCCAAGATTTGCGAAAATATGACGGAATATGCATCGCTGAATCGACCTTGCCTTCTCGTGCTTCTGTAGCCGTGAAGTCCATCGCAGGTACGAATAACTCTGTTGAGTGTAGAAATATGAGACAGCATGGTCCACAGCTTGGTGCACGCAGTATCTTCAAATACAGAGTAGAATGCTTGTGGCGATCACAGAATCATGCATTTGGTTCCCCTTTCTTTCTTGGGTTTTCCGATTGGTCGAGGATTCAAGACAGCTCTGGTTATGTTTAGCACCTAGCACCTAACCTAATGGAGCGAACCCACCTAATGGCTTCGTCAAACACGCTCTTTAGGTTTCTTTGTGTCAATGCTGAACATTCCAGATATTTGTGAGCCCTGATCTCCTTCGACACTGCTAATGCTTGTTCATACGACACAGCCTCCATCCGCTTCAAGCGCAGCGCGTCCATTGTCCCCTTATCTTCCCTCAAATCCAGCTTTGTGCCAACTAGTATAATGGGTACGTTTGGAGCATGGTGTTCAATTTCCGGAAACCACTTTGCTTTGACATTGTCAAAAGATGGTGGGCTCACTATAGAAAAGCATATGAGGAAAACGTCAGTCTGTGGGTAGGACAGTGGCCGAAGGCGATCGTAGTCCTCTTGCCCAGCTGTATCCCAAAGTCCTAAGCTAATAGGCTTGCCATCGACCATAACACTTGCAGAGTAATTATCGAAACTATATCAGTAGTCAGCTAGATCCCAATACAGTGCTCGCAGAGCAGTCCGAACACTGTAGGTATGTATTCTCCAGGGAATGCATTGGTAGTATATGATATGAGGAGACAGGTCTGCAAAGAAAGCTTAGCAGGCTTTGAGCACGCCAATGTTGATGTGCAATGGCTGACCTTTCCTACAGCCCCATCGCCGGTCACAACGCACTATGTTGAAAATCTATATCAGCGTCTGAGCCACGGGCAGTAATTGTACATCGAAAGTACCTTCAAGGACTGAGTACTTGGCGCAGAGGCCATATTGTACAGAGAAGCCGTGCGCTAGGCGAAGGAGCCAATGGATTATCAGATTTGGAACGTAACTCTTTCTTTATTTTAGTTGCAGAATATCTGAAAAACTGTACTGGAGCCTATTGCTGCCACGCAATACTCGCATCCGCCCTTGGCCTTTAGAAGCGCTTCCGAGCCAACAGAGCATGGAGTCAACTAAGAGTCGATTAAGCCTGGAGAGTATCGTACGAATAATATGAACGATATTGCTAAGCCCCAACAAATCTTGAGATCGGAGTTGCTAGGAGGCAAGCCAGGAAAGTAGATCTAATATTCGAAATTCTTAGATGCATGGGCTTGCTGTTGACGTTAGCCTGCAGTAGTATAAGCGCCAGACGTGATCAGCTGCTCGGTAGCTAAGAAAATGAAGACAAGAGACACATAATGTGGAACTCACTCAGCACTGCACTGTCATCGATTTGTCGTTAAGCCAACAAGGGTCCCAAAGACTCTGCGCGCGCCTAATAGACGGTTTTACTAAACAACGCGGCAGCGATAAGTATACTACCTTAGCGCAAGGCTATGTGGCTAGTTAGCGTTGAAATTACAGTAATTATATTTAAGACTATTTAATAACGATAAGAAATTAAAATATCTTAAAACTATAAAGTAAAAAGAATAACTAAATATAATAAAAAATCTATATAAAAATTAATTATAATATTATTATAATATTTTAAATAGTTTATATATTAACTTATATTCGTAATTAAAATACTTTATTCTATTACGATATTATAAATATAACGATCTTTATATTAAAATCGCTTTTTATAATAATAATAATAATAATAATAATATATTTAATTTAAAAGTTATATATTTCTTAATATAATATTATAAATTTTATATATACTTTTTATATAGTAAAGATATTTCTTAAAGTATTAAGAATTAACTACTAATATAATTAATAGTAAATAAATTCTTAATCTAGCTAAGTAAGTATACGCTAGCGCTAAGACTAGTTATAACTAGATATACGTCTATATAATTAAATATTTTATAATATAAAGACTATTAAGAATTAATAAGATTAATAATAAGTATAGTAAATAGACTATTAATCTAGTTAAGTATATATACGCTAGCTAAGTACGAAGAAGCGAGTACTAAAACTAGTTATAATTAGTTATATATTAATATAATTAAATACTTTATAATAAATATTATCTTTTTTAAATAAAAGCTAGCGTTCTCGTTAATATCTCGCTCGCTAGCTAATTAATAATTAAAAAAACGTATATATAATAAGTAAAACGAAGGCGTAAGATTTATAGTTAATATAAATCTTATTAAGTCTTTATAATTTAATAATTATTAATTAATAAATTAGAAATTAAATAAATATAGTATTTAGATAACTACTACGAATTTAAATTAAGAGTATTAAAATACGAATTACGTAACTAGATTACGTAATACGCTAAGACGTATCTTATTACGAAGATATTTAATAATAATATCTATAATTAAAAAACTAGTAGAGAACTTAGTTAAATTAATTATCTTTATATATGTAATTTAGTATATTATTTAATTAATATTACGATTATATCGTCGATCTATATTAGATAAATAATCTTATCTAGATCGCTAATCTAATATACTACTAATAAGAATTAATAATAGCGCTAGTTAATAGCTAGTTATCTAATAGACTTACTTTTCGATTAAAAGTTCTCTATTAATATAATTAATCTATATATAGTTTTCTTTTCTACTCGATACTTATTATCTTATTAATATATTTATATTATTTACTTACTAGTATATATTTATTTACTAAGAGCTCGCTTATCTTATTAACGTATTTTAGAATTTTTTTAGTTTAAATCTATCTTTTTACTAATTTTAAAATTATTATAAAATATTAATTTCTATTAATCATAAATAAAATATAAAAATCTTCTTCGTTAATATATTAAGTCTAGTACTATATACGTATTAGCGTCGACTACTTATAGATTTAGAATCTATTACGAGGTCTATAGTCTAAGGTCTTAGCGAGCCCTTAACGATTATATATCGTCTTCGTATACTCTAGAGTTTTCATATTTCTAGGAAATAAATTCTATTATAACTTAGTATAATAATCTAGTATAGAAATTACTATCGTATTAACTATATATTTTTTATATTAATTAGATCGCTTATTAAGCGCTAATAAGTTAATCTCTTATAGTTTTATTTCCTCTATCTTTTAAAGAAAGAGATTTATCGTCGCTATAATATCGAACTCTTTATCGAATCGAATCGAGTATATTTTAGAGCGACGTAGCTTTAATATTAATTTTTAAGAGTTTATTCTAAAAAATTATATAACTTTAAAAAAATATCTTAAAAACGCTAAAGTAGAAAATTATTATTTAAAATTAAAACGTAAATTAATTAAATTATTAATATATAATAATATACTATATAACTCGAACTTCTCTACGACTCTCGTCGAAGTAATAGTAGTTTTATTTATTATTTCGAATTTAATAAATATTTTAATTAAAATAAAAATACTTTATTTCGAAAGAATATATTCTTATAAGAAAGAAGGCTGCATTCAAGAAGGGGTCGAGAACGAGCGATTCTTGAAACCCCGACTAAGAAGAAAGAACAATGGGCGTTAAGGTCTCTAAGGCTCGATAACTCAAATAGTGTCTTAACGTTAGATTAGAAGCGACACACGCGGAAACGAAGAAAGACTATCGAAGTCTAAAGAGATACAACTTAAAGTGAGATATAGTCTCGCTATTAGGCGATTATTCTAGAAATACTAAGAATCTCGATTTAAAAAGATAATCTATAATTCGATAAATAAACTCTTTATATAAATCTCGCTAAAGTCAAAAGCTTAGTTTTTATATAACTACGAATAGAAAAGATTAGACTAGAATAGTTTCTATATTCACGTAGAGTTCTAGATATTTAAATAAATAGCTATTTATACGATTAAAGATAATAAGATATTAAGTATATTTTTATATTTTATTTAATATTTTAGAATCGATAATAGAGACTAATTAAAGCGACGAGAATAAATAATCTATATAAGAGATTTAAGATCGCTACTAAGTAACTAATATAAATAGATCTTTTAGAATAATACTTGCTAGCGAGCGAGTAACTCTATAAAAGATAGAGCTTATTATAACTTATAAATCTCTTTCTTATATTCTTATATTCTTATTATAGAAATTCTTTTAATACGCGTAATAGCTACTTAATCTCGAAGTTCTTAGAGTAATACTAAAGTATAACTGTATATATATTTAATATTTTTACTGCGAAGAATAGTAAGAGTTTTCACTCTATAGCGAATATTGCTAGAGATTTCTCTTATTATAATTACCTAGATATAGCTCGTAATTAATCTTTATAGCTTAAGTAGATACGTATATAAATAATTAATTAATATTCTTATAAGAGTAATAATAAAGGGAAATATTTACGCTAATCTATAAAGTCGAAATTCGATTTCTTATAAATCTCGAGTATTTTATTATCGATTAAGTTAATTATCTATTATATATAATTCTTAGAAAACAATTTTAATATATAATAATATAGATATTTTTAAGTCTATAAACTAAATATAATTATTTTCGAGTTTTTTAAATTATTCTTACTCGACTTAATTATAAACTCGATAAATTATTATTTACTTATTTATAAAAAATAAAAAAGTAACGAAGTAGCGTTAGTTTCTAAGATTTATCTAAAGAAGCTAAAGATCTATTTACTTTCTTTTATAAAGAAATATCGAGCGAATTTTTTCTTAATTAAGCTACGATCTAAGCTAAAAAATAAGATTCTTAATATTAATAATATATTTAAGTATAGAAAAGTAATTTTTATTATAGCTATTATATAAAAAACGATTTTAAAGCGCGCGCGTTTAAGTAGCGACGATTTTAATTTAAAATATTTCGAGAGATCTAATAAAGATAAGCTCTTAAAAGCTTAAGTTTTAAAGTATAATATAATTTTAAAAAATAGCGTTAAGTCTACGCGTGTTGAAAAGAGAAATAAAAAACGTAAGACTAAAATCGCTAATAATAATATTAAAATATTTAATATTTATTAATTGAAATTAAATTTGAAATTTATACGCGTCTCTATCTAAATCTATAAAAGATAATTATAGAAGTCTCTATAACTATAATATAAGAAAAATCTTTACGTCGTCGTCGACGTTAAAATCAAAAATCTCGCGATACTTCTATATAGAAACTTCTATTTTAAGTCTTTATATTATTTTAAATTACTTTAACTTAAAGAATACTATTATATCTACGTTCGTTATTTATCTAATTATCTTTATTAATATTCTTTTAAAACGTCTTTATTTTATAAAGTTACTTCTTTATTAAAGAGTATAACTCTAATAGATCGATCTTAATAATTTATTTAGTCGACGACTACGCTTCTCTAAAAATAATTAATATCTTTTAAAAATTACTCGTTCTTATAAATTTTAAAAGTATTAATCTATTCGGCGCTAGCCTAAGAGAGAAAATAAGAATATATTTAATATTCTATTTTAATTATCTATATTCGTAGCTAGCGAATTATACTTTAGAGACTTTATATTTAAATAGAAATTAAATTAACTTTATCTTTTTAATTCTTATTTAAATTAAAATAAAGCTTTTAACTTTAATAAAACTATATAAAAAGTCTTTCTCGTTTTTTAATTCTCGACGCTTTATATTAATATTTTCTTTTATACTAAGATCTTTAATTAATAGATTATCTAGATAGTACGCTAGACTAAGTCGTCTTAGTCTTTTACTAATTGCCTAGTCTTTTTCTTTTTCTTGTTTCCCGTCTCGTTTGTATAACTTAATTTCTCTTCGCTTCTTAGCTAAAGAGCTTTCTTCGCCTATAGATTTCTTTTCTCTATCGAGATTCTTATTATCTCTATTATATAATCTCTTTTACTTTAGAGTGCTCTTTTAATACGCGTATTCCCGACTCTTATTATCTCGTATATCTCTTTTAAGATCTAATAACAAAGTATCGCTAGATCTAGCGAGAGCTATATCGAATAAATGTCTATCTCCGCTTTTAGTTCTCTAGTGTCTATAGTTCTATACGCTCCGGAAATCTGGCGGAGGCACTTATTCTAAATTATCTCAAGTTGTCTACTTGGCGTCTTCGTCGCTTCTAATATTTATTAATATTACTAGAAATTAGATTATTTAAGATCGAATTACTTTAATAAGAATAAATCGATCGTTATTATCGCTACGATATCGATAAAAAATAATATAACTTCGTAAGCGTCTTAGAAGCGAAGTAAGAAAAATAAATAATAGAGATAACTTTTTTTATTATTATAAAATAATAAACTAAATTATATAATAATTAAAGATAACTTATTACTCTACTCGATATAAAGTATATATTATTTTAGTTATATAAAAGTTCGTAATCTAATAAAATCTTTAATTATATATACGGGTCGGAAAGGTGTGGTATCTGTTGAATATAGTCGTTTTCAACTTTTTTTCAACTTTTTTTAAAAAATT
>JANQBS010000631.1:0-10612 GCA_033085395.1 Xanthoparmelia taractica
TTTTATAAGAATAAATTTATCTTATAATTAATTCTAGTAATTATTCTAATAATTATTTAAGCGTATTAAAATTTTATTAATTTAGACGCTAATACGTAGGGTTCTCGATAATTTTTTTACATTAAGTAGATAATAGAAATTAATGCTTAATCGATTTTCTTCTCGATAATTCTTTTAATAATAGATATTAGTATCTAAATAATTTCTTTCTCAAATTTTTTCTTCAAATAATTCTTATTTATCGCATCTTTCTTTCGTTCTAGTATTTAAGACGTATTTCTATTATTAATATAATTAAAGATACTTAATATACTTCTATCTTAATAGAGAGTACATAATTAATAATCTTTAGCTAAATCGTAATCTATAGAGTATCGATTTTATAAAAGTAATTACTTTTTTTATCTTTATATTTCTTTATTAATCTTTTTTCTAGCTATTAAAAAAAGAATAATTAGATTTTTAAACGTATTTTTCGCTCTTTAATATAGAGTTTAATAATCTCGAGTTTAAGACTTTACGTTATAATATAATTAATTAAAGCGTAAAGTCGTTTAAGATTTTAGCGAAAATCTTAATATTAAACGCTTAAGAATAAGATTCGATATTTTTATTTTTAAGGAAAAGAAATTAAAACGCGTAAAAAAAGCTAATAACGTCGCTAAGAATTATCGTATTTATGCTTATAAAAAGATTAGCGAATTCGTAACTGCTTTAGTCTTATAGCGAGAAGCACGTATTAAAATCCTTTACTAGCAAGAAGTCGACTTTAGATAATATTTATTTATTTTTATAATTATTATTTTAGCTATTAGTTTTTTTAAGTTAATACTTAGAATAGAATTATATAAGGCGTATATAGTAATATTATTATTTGACGTCTTCGGCTTTAGATTTATCTTAAAATAATAGTTTACGCTAATAAAAATAATAATTTATTATAAAAAGATATAGAAGATAAAAAAGCAGAGCAAAATATATAATTATCTTTAATAAAAAAGTATTTATTTTAATTATATAATAGACGAGATCTTTTTAGCTATTAGAGAGAGAGATAATATTTTAGATCGTAAGTGCTATAATTTATTAAAACTCGAAAAAAACGATTAATTATTAGATATTAAGCTATTCGCGTATAAGTAGAATCTTGAATAAAATTATATATCGAATATAAAGATATATCTATTTATTAATGTATAGAACGTGTGGCGAAAGATTAATAGATCTCTGCTACGTAAACTTAGAGAGCTAGATTATAAGAATTTAGAGAGCTATCTTAGAAAAGGGCATATATATCTATTCATGATTTTAATATATCTATATATTTCTAGTTATTATTTTAATTATCGCTAATCTATTTAAAAGAAATATATCTTCTTCGATATTATATTATCTTCGTATATATTCTTTAATCGTCGAGAGAAAATTATATATTATAATATAATTAATTATATTTAAAATAGATACTTTAAATATAATAATACGAGATAATTATCTCTATTAAAATCGATATTATTCTAATTAAATAATTATAATTTCGCTACGATAAATTTCGAGCCCGACCTTGATACGGCAAATGCGAGGAGGGCGTACGATCTTATTATTCAAGATTATAATAATATATTCGCTAATTTTAAACTTCTCGCATTTAATATAAATAATCTTAGTCTCTTAATTAAAGAAATCGCTAATTATATAAATTATAATAATTAATCTTAAGAGTATTTTAGAATTCTAGTTATAATTTTAATTATTATACGTCTTATTCAAATTAATAAATAATTATTTTATTTCGTAAGCTACGAATAAGCTATATATTCTTAGCTTATAAAGTAACTCTTTTTATGTGAAATGCGTATAATTACGCGATTATATAAGAATTAGTTATAATTACTTCTTAATAAGAAAAATAAGATTTATTATTTAATTTAGAGATAATTTTAATTTTTATTAATTCTTAAAGTACGCTTAAGATAGAGAATTAAATTTAAAAAACTCTCTTTTTAATAAGTCTTAGAATCTTCTTTATTAATTAAATAAACGCTTTTCGTGATATAATTAAGTTTATCGATTTTTATATATAGCGAATCTCTTATAACGCGTGAGCTTAGAAATAATATTAATAAAAATAAAAATATTTACTTTATAAACTTACTATTAGCTTTTAATTTTTATGATTTTCTTATTGATTTAAATCGAATCTTAAGTCTCTTTTAACTATATAACTTCTTAACGTTAAAAAATTTAAGTAAAAATATAAAAATATAAAAATATTTTTATAATATTATTAATAACTAAAAAAGAAGAGTTAGACTTATATAAGTTTACGATATTATTTATAATTACGAGCGCTATTCTTATCGGGAAAAAAAAAGTAGTGTCACGGTTTTCTGTATGCCTATGCAAAAGGCATTTCGAAAAGATTGGGGAGGCTAGGCCAAATTTGTATTAGTTTCCCAATAGATCTTCGCCACTGCGACCCTTAGAATTCGATAGACTTTTCAATTATTAATTTTAAGATTATTTTTTATAATAATATAATAGCAACGCTCTTTTGATATTAATTAACTATCGAAATCGATTTAGAAGAAGTTCTTTATTATTATATCTCACTTATCGTTATCGAATTTATCAAACGAGTGAGCTATTAGATTAGTAAGATCTCTTTATTTATCAAAAGCCCCCTTTTTTTACTTCTTTTATTAATTAGTCTTATAAATTAACGCTGACTACTTTATTAGATAGATAAGTACTTAGCCTCGCGTTTAATATTTAGGAATTTATTGTTATTGATCATAAATACGCTAATTTGATATCTAACGATATTAAAGAGATTTATAAGTATCTCACGTTTAATACTCTTAGGTCTATTAGGCTAATATCTGCTATTAATTCTACTACTAATTTATTAAGAACGATTATTTATTTTTTAATTTAAGATCGTTAATTATCTAATTGAGTTGTTAATAAATCTATTTTTCGTAAATCTATTCGGCGTTTTAAGTAAGTTACTTAATCTCTTAAGAATTTGCTCTTTAATTCTTTTTCTACTAAAAATATATCTAATTCGTTATTAATTAGCAATAATTCTACTAATGTTGGTGATAATTTTATTAATAATAATCGTGATTCTTTATCAGACAATTCGCCTTCTATATTACCGCCATTAATGATTCGTGAGGATTTCACTGTTATAGATACTATTGATTTAAGTGATATAAGTACTTCTCGTAGATAATCAAGTTAAACTATATCTAAAATAATTAATAATTTTACTTCTCAGCAATTGCAGAACATAATTAATAATGCAATTAATAATGCTATTATCTAGGCTATTATAAATGCTATTAATAATTTGTATTTATCTATTGAATCTAAAGGAGAATAAGGCCCGTTAGAAGAGTTAAAAGAATCTAGATCGATTATAGTAGAAATATCGAGTTCTAATAGCAAATGAAATACTATAGAGCTAGGCTATTTCGATTTTTTTTTAAATAAGTCTTACGAAGAGAATAAGATTATAACTGTTAAGAAGAATGTGTATTATCGCAGTGTAATTCTATTTGTTAAAAGAATTCATGATTTGATAGCTATAAAAGGAGAAGCTATAGTTCGTATCAATATAAATATTTATTTTCGTGATTCTATACTTGCTTAATATATTTTAAAGTTGTTTAATTTAAAGCGAAGAGGCCTTCGTGTAGAAGATAGTGAAGTGAAAGAATAATGTAGAGCTCTCTCTACAAGATTTAAGGAGTTATCGAGAGTGATATTCTTAAATCTAATTGCAGAGAAGTATACGTTAACAGATACTCGTTCTCGATGAGAGTCTGCTAGCTATATGCAAGCAATAGTAAGGTATACAAAATTAGCTAATATTGATGGTATTTAAAATTAGTTGATATTTATCTATTAAGGAATCGTATTAGAGCTACAAGTCTTTATCGACCTATTAAATTTAGCTACTATTATTGCAAGCTTTATTCAAATACTTGATATAAAGAAAGTAGCTTGATTCGAGCTATATACTCGTCAATAGCAATATTAGGCTTTCGTTTAAAGATCTTAGCAATAGTATTATAATTAGTTAAATTAGCAGAATCAACAGCGTGAGAATATCTATCGAAATGCGCTGGAAAATGCATTTTAATAAGACTTTTTATTAACTTTAATTCGTTAAGATTAGTAGAATTCTTAGTTATTTGAATAGCAGTAGTAGTACGAGTAGCCGTATCGCCAGCAGTTATTATTTCGGTCTTCTAACTTCTATGATCAGAATATTTATCACCCTTAGCAGTACGACTATTAATTAAATTCTCGCTACGATTCACGATTATAGTAAGACTCGAATTAAAGATCTTTCGTGTAAGCTAAAGGGTAGTAAAACACGTTAGATTTAATAAATCGACTGTTATAAATAGCAGATCGAAAATTCGAAAGCTCAAATAATCTCGGAAATCGTTAATAATTTTAGCAAAATTTTAGATCTAAGGCTGCTACTTATTAAGTAGAAGCAATCATTGAAAATAAGTAAGAAAATCCTGGCCAAGCGAAAGAAAATACGCTTTAATAGGATACTGAAATTAATAACTATTAGGAGCAGTTAGAACATGATTTTAATGAATTAAATAATTAATATTATGATAATTCTTTTGCTGGATTTGTGGGCATTTAAACGTATTGTAGAAATTATGATTTGGCTTTCTCTTTTAAATCGAAATTGCATAAGCATTTATAAGCCGAATATTAATCTTCTATTAAATCGCCGACAAATACATAAACGAATATCGATATCTTTATTATAAAAATTATTTAATTAGACTTCAAGAATAGAGCTGGATTAAGCATTAATTTTAGCTTTCGTGAGTGAAATTACGCTTATATTTTACTATAATTTAGATTAAATATAGCTAAAAATAAGGAAGAATATACTGATTTAGATACTAGTGTGATATTGGCCGATAAGTAATAGCTTTTATCTCTACTACCTAAGGTGAAAATTAGAAAAATATTATCTTCTCTACGTGTTAAAGAGCTTAATTCT
Source organism: Xanthoparmelia taractica (assembly GCA_033085395.1). Lineage (NCBI taxonomy): Eukaryota > Fungi > Ascomycota > Lecanoromycetes > Lecanorales > Parmeliaceae > Xanthoparmelia > Xanthoparmelia taractica. Next base: position 5,045 of record JANQBS010000631.1, read on the forward strand.
ATAATGCATAATATTGATAAATATATATTTATTTTAATATATCTTCCAGGTCTTAAAAGAAATAATAGCACGGCTCTTGCTTATATTGTGAGAGAAATTTATTTGGTTAATAATTTGAAAGTAAATCTTCTAATAAGAAATAATATCATGGGATTAAAGAAAATCATCCTTAATGTGAGTAAAAACGAAGCACGTATTAGTAGTTGTAATATTATTATTAAGATTATAACTCATAATATCGATTAGTATACAAAACGATTAATCCGAGCATAGAAAGCACTTACAATCGCTTTACGAGCTTAGCAAATTCTATCTATAATTACGCCTAAGAATCTATCTAATAGGGACTTTATCTTCGAACCTGTAAAGCAGTATAATTTAATTATATATGCTTATATGATTAATGCTAATATTACTGGTGTGATTATTAAAAATAAGACTAATTATGCTATGCAAATTCTTAAGAAATTATATCTAAGAATACTACAAGAAGTCGATTACGAAAACGTCTTCTTTATTATAGAAATGCCTTTCTCGAATTAAGTGAAGAAAGTAGTTACTTTCGTCGCTATTATAACGATGAGTTTAGCTAATAGTTTCTCGTCTTTAATTAATTATGTTTCGACTAATATCTTTATATAAATAACGAAATTAAAGCTTTTTAATAATATAATAATCTATGAAAATAAGAAAGAGAGATAGCAATTATCTAATCTAGTTAACGAGTACTCGTCTCTATAAAAAGATAAAGATTTTATTAAAATATTATAGAATAAATAAATAAAACTTTCTCTTCGAGATAATTAGTAGTTAAGACTATCTAGTAGTAAGAGAGCGAAGATTTATTCTCTCGAGCTGATAGATAAGATAGTAGTTAATAAAATCTTTAATGCTCTGCAGTAGCAAGGCCGTTTAAAGTATATAAAGTAGTTAACTTCGTTTAACTATTTTATCTTCGTTGTTTAAAAAACTCTATCTAATAATAAGAGAAAAGATAGGGCTATAATTAATATTCGAGGTCTAAACGATCTTATTATGCTAGACGTTTATCTCGTATCTCTCCAATTAAACATTATCTTAAAACTATCTAACTATACGCATTTGATAGTGTTGAATATAGTATTATTCTTCTATCAATGGCTTATATATCTTGATTTTCGATATATACTTACGATAGTCACTCACCGCGAGTAAGAGATATTCAACGTTTTAATTATAGGCTATATAAACTTAATTGCCTATGTATAAAGAAGAATTAATTATATTCTGAGAGCTCTTAAGAACTTCGCATAAGTCTATATTAATAATATTATCGTTGATTCTAAAAGTTTCTCTGAGCACCTCTATCACTTAAGAAAACTTTTTTAACTTCTAATTAAGTATAATATTTTAATCGTCTTTAAAAAAATCTTTTTAAGATATTTAGATATTAATTTACTTAATTGATATATTAATTCTTTAGAAATAACTACTACAGATAATAAACTTAAAGCGATTGTTAAGCTGAACTACCTCGTAACTCTTAAAGATTTAAAGTATTATCTTAATCTAATAGACTATCTCCGTAGCTTAGTTTATTACTATATATAGCTTGTAGGGCCTTTATAGAATCTTAAGATAAGGCTTTTAAAAGAAGCTTCGACGAAAGGCAATCTCCGTTATATTTATTCTTCACGCTTTAAATTGCCTCTATTAACTAAGCTAGAATAAGTAAGTTTTAATAATCTATAAGTAGCATTATCTCGATCTTCTATGCTTATTTATTACGATCTTAATAGATTAATTTAAGTGAATTTAAATACTTTAAAAGAATTTAGTTTTAAAGTATAGATTTTTTATATTAAGAATAAAGAACTTAATTCTAACTCGAATAAATAATCTTCCCGCACTGCAATTTAAATAATTATATTTTTTTCTCGAGGCCTAACTTAAGCTAAGAAGAACTATTAATTAATAGAGCTAGAAGTAGCAGACTTCGTCTAGGTGCTTAAGAAAATAAGGTATTTAATAAACTCTTCGAAGTATATTACTATTATTTAGATAGATTATTCTATTATCCTAAATATTATGAAATAATTATTAATTACTTCAACGAATTTTATTATAAGAATAAACGTTCGCCTTATTAGAGCTTCTTAATTTCTTAGATAATTTCGTCTTAATATTCGACATAAGTCTAAAAAAGAGTATATCGTCCTCGATGTACTTTTAAGGCTTATAAGTGCTAATAATATACTTCTTTCTAATAAGCATAATGAGCTGAATATTCTCTTTACTATTGCACTTATAAAGATAAGTTCTACGTTTCTTAAAGGCCTCGAAGATAATTATAAGATAGATTTATTTTATATTAGAATCTCTATTTTAATAGCTAAGAATAAGGATATCAACGAGAACGTTATCGGTCTTTCTTTCGTTCGTGGCAGACACATAGGCACTACACAGGGATATCAAAATCTTTTCTTTCATGTCAGCAAGCTTATCGGCGTGTAGCGCCTTTATATACCTCTTATCGACGTGCAGCGCCTTTATATACCTCAAAGTATAATCAAAACCGTTCTTGAGATAGCTTATAGAGATGGTTATTTGGGATTTGAGAGGTCTTATAAGAGAATTTCGAATATCTGGTATATATATGAATTAATCAAACATCTCCGGCAGTACATTAGATTCTACCCTTAATGCCTTATTCTCTAAACACGCCGATATCGCCCTTATGACTTCCTGCAGCTAATCGAGTCTCCGTTAGTGTCGTTTTATACACTCACTCTGAATTTTATTCTAATACTCTTAAAATTAATCGAGGAGTTCGATATTATTCTTTCTGTGATAGATAAGTTTATAAAAAAAATAACTTTCGTGTCTGGCAAAAAGAATTACTCTATCGCTTAATAAGCTGCTATATTACTTAATAGACTTAATATTATGAATTGAGAAATCTTAAAGATTTTGCTTACAAATCGTAATAGAAAGTTCCTTTTTGAGCTTTGGTCGAAGCTCTTTAAGAAGCTCGGAGTAAACTTACTTTATTCGACTATTTATTATTCTTAGACGAATAAAAGTAGCGAAAGAATTAATCAAATAGCGAAGATAGCACTATAATTCTATCTATATATTATGTAGAATCTCGCTCTTTGACTATTAGTTCTCCCGCGCATATAAGCTTTACTTAATAACTCGATCTTAATTACGATTAATAATAAAACTCTTAACGAATTAACTTACGAATTTCAACTTAACAAATTATTTAATCTACTTAGAGAAGTTACTGCATCTCTATCTTAGCCTATCGTTACCCGCATTTAGATAGCTAATATTATCTCATTTACTTAGATAAATTAAAAATATTACTATAATAGAAAGCATTAATTAATGTTTTTTAAGTAGAGCGATTAAACTTATTTACGACTGTATAAGGACTATTTTATCTCTATCACTGCTACTATTATCATTAAGCTATCTTAGTAATATATCGACTTATTCGAAATACTATAGAAAATCGGTAAACAGGCCTATAAATTAGCTATCTCAGGGCATTGAAATATATATTTAATCTTTAGTATTGCTTAACTAAAGCCTATCTCTACTTCTAGCTCTAACTTATATAGTTATTCTATCTCTAATTAATTAAGTAGTATATATATAAAAGGGGATATTAATAAGTATAAGTTCTAAAAAGTAGAGCGAATTCTTAATAAATAAGTTATTCGAAAAGATAGAGGCTATGCCACGTAGTATCTTATTAGATAATTGAGATATAGGCCTAAATATGATTAGTAATATAACGTTAGAGATCTTATTAACTTCGATAACTTAGTACGTTAATATAAGTATACAATCGCTACTATTAATATCGTTTAACTTATAATATCTTCGCAAGCTTAAAAGATATACTTATCTAACTTTATAAAGAGATTTATAAATCGAATATCTTATTATTAGTATCGATAGCTATACTTAATATTATAGCAAATACTATATTCTTATAATACTTATATTATATCTATTATCTCATCGCTGTATTCAAACGACTCAACGAGTATTACTAATCGGGAATTACTCTTCTCTATTCGATAGCGTTTATGTAATTATTAAAGAGAGATATTAGTTAATAATATTGTTCTTATTGTGATATTCTAATTACCCTATACTATATGCTTTTAGCCATTAATATAACCTTATTATTATTAATTTTTTTAATAGTTTATCGCCAATACGACTTCGCTAACATTAAGCGAGATCGCTTATTTTTTCTTATTGTTGTGAAATGTTGTTACGATTTTCTATATGTCTATACAAAAGATATTTCGGAAAGATTGGGGAGGCTAGGCTAAATTTATATTAGTTTCCTAGCAGATCTTCGCCACTGCGGCCCTTAGAATTCGACAGACTTTTCAACCATTAATCCCAAGATCATTTTCCATGACAAGTAGAAAGAAAATTTTAGAAGATATTAGAGTATTATTAACGTTAGAGAATTATCTAGAAAAAAAGACTTTAAAAATAATCGCTAGAATTATAATTAGAATAGAGATTCGAACTTAGATAGTTATTAAAGTATTAATTATAGAGATTTAAACTTAAATAATTATTAGAATATTTATTAGAATAGAAATTCGAACTCGCGTAGAAAGAAATCTAATTAATATATTAATCTAATTAATATATTAATCTAATTTATATATTAATCTATTCTATATATTAACCTATATTAAATATACTCTAATTTAGTCTCTTTTTAAATCTATATATTTACTTTATATTAGATATACTTTAACTTATTAAATTCTCTTATTAAGTTAACTTATTAGCGATTAATACTATCGCATAGCTACATTAGAGGATTAGTCTCTCGCGCGCTTCGGCCCCTAGTTCTTATATTCTTATACTTATTAATTTTTATTTCTTTTATTAGCATTTATTAAAATTTAATTAATACGCTATAGCGAAGAAATATTTATCTTATATATTAGTTTATATATTATATAGTCTTTATATTAATTATTAATTTTAAGTAATTAAAGCTAGGTTTAAAGCTAAGTATTATTAGAAGACGCGTTTTTTATAATATTCTATATTTTTTATAAATATTATCTCTCTTTATTTAAGCTATTATATTTTCTCTTAAATCTTAAATTTTACTATATTATTCGATATCGCAGCTAATGCTATATCGTTCGATATTATAAATAATATTATAGTTATCGATAATTATTCTTTCGATAAGAGTTAAGATACTTTCGTTATTATTTTAGAGAAATTAGAGTCTAAAAATAAAAAACTCTACTTTATTTATAACGAAGTTGAGTATAATATATAAATAAATTAATAATTAAAGATAAGTTAAATAATTAAAATTAGATTAAGAATTTTAATTATCGATAGAGAGTGAACTAAGACTCTATAATTCGAAAGACTATAAAATAAAAATATTTTTAAGACTACGCTCTTCGATCTATTAGAGAGCTATATATTATATATTATTATTATAATAATATTCTTATTTACTTATTAATAGATTATAATATTACGAAAATAGATTTATATCTTAAATCGAAAGTATACGTA
>JANQBS010000632.1:0-10519 GCA_033085395.1 Xanthoparmelia taractica
TTAAAAAGATATAATTTTTTAAAAAAAGTTGAAAAAAAGTTGAAAACGACTATGTTCAACAAATACCACACCTTTCCGACTCGTATAGACGAGTATATAAAGTAGTAAACGCACGCACGTTTATATTAGCTATTTATTATAAGATTTAAGTTACGCTACGTAATAAAATAAAGTATTTTTTAGAATTTTTAATTAGATTAAGATATAAAATAAGATTTTTAAGAATCTTAAAGAAATTCTTAAAATCTTAATTTATTTCGAAAAATCTTAGCTTAATATCTATAAATCTTAAAAGGTTTATTTCCGTACGAATTTAGTAGAGTTTATACGATTAGTACGATTTAGCACGCTTTAATCTAATTAGTCTTATTCGTCTATATTAATAAAATTTAGTCGAATTAATAACTATCTAAAAATTTAGTAAATAGAGTTACTATTAATATAATCAACACGATTTAATAAGTAAAGTAATTATAAATTCTATACGCAAAGTCTTCGTAAGGCTCCATAGCAAGTACTTAATAATATACATTACGTATTACTTCGAATATTATTTCAAATATTATTCTCGCGAGAATTTAATTTAAAACTTATAATCTTAAGATTTATTTCGAAATACCGTTAAGAGTTATCGCTATATATCGCTATCGAATCTTATTATCGATTAAAAAAAAACTTATAGAGTTAAATATAGAGATAAGTTACGTAATTAATACTAATAATATATATAGTAAGTAATATTTATTAATTATACTAAAATTATGCTAATAATAAAGTTAAAGTTATTAACATAACGAATTCTACGGAATTCGCGCGAATATTTAATGAAGTTACTAATCCGACGGAATTCTTAATTTCAGCCCAGGCCGCGCGATTAGCAATTTTAAATCCAGTAGAAACTTTTTAGATTTGCAGATGAAATTAAGAGTCTCTTAATTATCTCGAAGTGTCAAGAAAATATAAAACATGTATAAAATTAACTTAGTTAAGTAAATAGACTACGAATACTCTAAAAACACTTCTTCGAAGTAATATTAATTTATATCGAGCTTAATATACGAAGTACGGGTCGGCAAGGTGTGATATCTATTGAACATAGTCGTTTTCAACTTTTTTTCAACTTTTTTTAAAAAATTATATCTTTTTAATCTATTTATAGAATTTTATAATTATATAAGCGTTCGCTTAAGCTTATTACGTATTTTTAGAATATAAAAAATATTACGTAATATATTTATTAAAAACCCAATGAGAATATGGAATATCTTATATCTTTCGATATGATATTCGAAAAACTAGTCCCATACCATCAAATATACCATACCTTTTCGACTCGTAACTATACGTCTCTTATATTAATTAGATCGCTTGCTAAGCGCTAGCGAATTAATTTCTTATAAATAATTAGAATTAATTAAGAGATTAATTTAAGATTAAGATTTTAATAGATTTATCGAAGATCTTTTATCGATAAAAAGTAAAGTTAAGTATTAATAAAATTTACTCTTTAGTATCGCTAATAATATTCGTTAGTTTATATTTATTACGAAAAGAAAAGTTCGATAGACTCGATTAATAAGTCTTATTTCTCGGTAGTTATATTAATAATATTAGCGAATTTATCACGAACGAATGGACGTGTAGTGGGATTGACTGCTTCCATTGACTAAATATGCTACGAAGGCTCTGAAAACTCTTCTCCGGAGCAACATTGATCCACACCGAGCTTGGCATGCGGAGAACAGATGCCAAAACCGTGATAGAATTTTATAGTTTAATTTATAATTATTAATAATTTAGCTACTCGCGATCTTTATTCTAAACTTATTATTTTTATACTTATCGCGTTATAACTTATCGTATTATACTTTTACTTTTTATTTCTTATAACTTTATATATATATACTTTAACTAATTAAATTATTTAAAATAAGATTATATTAAGTTTATTTTAATAACTAATACTATACTTATTTTTATTAGAAATATAATTAAGAAAAATATTAAAACTATAAGATAGCAAGGTCTCTTTTCAATGAAGCTACGTAGTAGCTAGGTAATTAGCGAGGTTGAGAAACATAGATGTTAGGATAATCTTCTGAATTACTAAGTGAATTAATAGCTAAGGAAGTAAGAAAGAAAAAGGAGATTCGCGAGTATTTAAGACTTTTGTTAAGTATATTAGATACTTGTCTTTACTACGTAGCTTATAGTCTAATATACGAATTAAGCGAGTTTTATTAATCTATTTAAAGAGCTTTTTATTCTTATAATTACTTTTCTTCTTAAAAGATTTAATCTCTAAACTTTATTATAACTACGTATTATAATTAAATATTTATAAACTTATTAGATTTATACTTACTAGCTATTACTAGCTATTATATAATCTTAATTAATATATATTACGCTAATAACTCTAGATTTCTTATATCTAGATTATCTTAATTATTTTAATATACGTATATATTAAGATCGTAATAGCGCGACTACGAATATCGTTATCTTAATTAATAGAATACGTACTCGCTATTATTCTATTATAATATATTATTATCGCTATTATCTTATTATAATATACTATTATCGCTATTATTCTATTATAATACGTTATTATTCTATTATTATAATAGCGCGAAAATCACGCTAGTAAGATATACGGGTCGGAAAAGTGTGGTATATTTGATGGTATGGGACTAGTTTTTCGAATACCCTATCGAAAGGTATAGGATATTCCATACTTCCATTGGGTTTTTAATAAATATATTATATAATATTTTTTTATATTCTAAAAATACGTAAAAAGCTTAAGCGAACGCTTATATAATTATAAAATTCTATAAATAGATTAAAAAGATATAATTTTTTAAAAAAGTTAAAAAAAAGTTGAAAACGACTATGTTCAACAGATACCACACCTTTCCGACCCGTAGACTAAGATATAAAAACCTTATTTACTTTCTTTTCGAGTAATAATAATATTAATATTAGTAAGTACTAAGCTTTTCTTATTATCTACTATTTAGTCTTTAATTATTCTTAACGTAATATTACGTTAGCGAGCTATATATTATCGTAATAGCGATATATATATATTAATTAAGATAATAGTTTAATAAGATTAAAAGTCGCTTAATTAAATTAACTTTATTTATAATAAATATCTTTAGAGAATATATTACGATTGCTTTCTTCTTTTGCGTAATACTTCTTTATTATACGCGAAGACTTATTATAAAAGAATAAAAGAGTGAGAGATATACTAACGATATTAATAGTATTCGCTCTCTTAATTTTTCATCGTCGCGATCTCAACGAACGCTTTATTAGATCGCCTAATAAATTAATATATAATAATACGAGATTCCTAACTAATATAAGATATAGCTACTTTTATCGCCGCCCCTACTCCTACTCCTACTTCTATTTCTACTTCTACTTCTATTTCTACTTCTATTTTTACTTCTACTTCTACTTGTAAATATTCGAGACTATTTTAAAAAGATACTTAGCTAACGAGAAAAATAGCTATATTCGCTCTCGTCTTTTTATTAAATATATATTAATTATAAGAAAAAAGTAATATTTTATTAAAGAATTTCGCTAATATATACGAAGTTATCTATCTTCGTTATATTCGCGCTCTTACGCGTAATTAGATTATAATATATTTTACGCTTTCTATTAATTCTCGTTAGCGTAAGTGCGATCGCTATTCTCGTAGCGAGCACGCTTACGTATTAAATTCTCTTTTTTCTTATTATTAAGCTACGATATTTATAATTACGATCATCTTTCTATTTATTTATTCTCGTCTCGCTACGTGAAAGAGTAAGATAATCTTAGTTTATAGATTTAAGAATTTAATTAATAGAAGTAGACGCCTTACGCGCTTATAACGCTATCGCTACTTCTTCTTTCTTTATCGCTATCTTCTTTCACCTATTAATAATTATTTTTAATAAAAATATCTATTTTTTATTTTAAAAGAACGTTTTAATTAATATTAAATAATACTATAATTAAATTTAGATACGACTCTTATAATTATCGTTTTTTTCGTTATATAAAGCGTTTCGACGTATTAAATTATTATATATATATAAGTCTACGAGTTATAAATAGTTATTATTATTAGGTCTACAAATTATAAATTTCGTTTGCGAGCTCTCTACTACTACTATTTTTATAATCTCTCTCACTTCTTAACTTTCTATAATAATTACGTTTTCTACTTTATCTTAGATATTAATTTATATAACTTCTTTATTCGCTTAAAGTTCTTAATTATATTCTTAATGTTTTTAAGATATTTTATTAATTTTTATGAAGTTTTATAAATAAAAAGTCTTTTTAATTAATAAGATACTTAGTTTCGTTCTTACGAACTCTTTTATTTAATATCTTATCGATTTTTTATTTCTCTTCTTTATTAATTAAAACTACTTATAGCTCTAGATTATTATCTCGCGAATATTACGATTCTAATAATAATATATAAAATATAAAATAAATTTTTTTATTTCTAGTAGAGAGATTTAGCTTATAAGTCTACGTATCTATTCTTTTTAATACTTTAAAAAATTTAAGTTATTTATAATTAAGTTTCTTCTTTAATTCTAAAATACGTATATTTAAGCTTCGTAACAATACTTTATCTCTCTCTTAAAAGATAATAGTCTAATAATTATTATTATAATACTTTATTTATTAATTTATAACCCGCTCTTATAGATCTTTTAAATACGATCTAATATTTTATAATTATTTTATTCGCTTTACGGCTTTATAGTAATCGATACTTTTTCTCTAAAGATTCTATTCTTAGAAATACTTTTTAAATCTACTATATATCTTATTAATAATTCTTACGAGATTTTATTTATATTTATATAAATATTATTATTATATATGAACGTAGTTATTAATAATATTTTAGATTAGTTATCTTGCTTATAATTATAATATATTTATAAATAATATTCGAGAACTTAATTTTATCTTTTAGTCTAATTATTTATTTAAGAATAAAATATAATATTAAGTTTACGCTTCGTATCTAAGTGTTAATATAGCGTTATTTAAAACTTATTTATAAATAGTAAGTCTCGATCTAAAATCAAGTTACGTATTATATTATATAATAATATAAATTCTCATTATATAATATTAATAAGTTTATCTACTTTAAGATCTTTTATAATTATTATATATATTATATACTTCGTAAGTTTATCTATTAAGATTAAGATAGTATCGTAAATTTTATTAATATATAGATTTCTCGCAGATAATAGATATATAATAAAGTTTATTATTATAGTGTGAAATAAATTCACGTCGTTTAATAAGATTAACGCTAGCTTATTATAAGACTTATAATAATAAATTTACACTCGCTAATAATCGAGATAAATACGAATATAGTCTACTATTTCGATTATTATATCTAATTAATAATATTTGAATCTAATATTCTTCTTAATACGTCTACGCGAGAAATATTTAATATTAAAATTATTATAATTTATATAAAGAATCTCTTTCTTCGTAGTAGAATTATTAGAAATATAGATTATAAGATTACGAAGTAATAGTTTATTCTTATCAACTTCTTATCTCGAAAGCTTATTTTATTTAATAACGTATTTCTAACGTTACTTCTTATTCGCAACGAAAGCGTTCTTATATTATAATTTAAGTAATTATATTACTATTAATTCTCGTAATTTTAAATAGAATTTTTTCGACTTTAAAATCTAATAAATTAAAAGTTGAGATAATATCGTAGTATCTAGAATACGTGTCTATCGAGTATTTTCTTATTTAAGTGTATAACTTAAGTATTTATAACGATAATATTATTTAGTTACTTCGTTAATGCTATAAGTTTAATTATAATAAATACGCTATTACGTTTTTATAAATTAGATTAATATTTTTAATTGCGAAGTTTATTTCGTAAGATAAAGAGGAAATTATTATTATTATTCTCGCTATTATTCGATTTAATAATATTAGATCTCTTTAATAATATATTTATAGAGTTAAGTTTTCTCTTACGATATTTAATTATAAAGTTAAACGTAGCTAATTTCTTAATTTAGCGAATCTACTTCGTATTAAGCTCTTTTATCGTTATAAAATAACGTAGATTATTACAATTTAAGATTATACGAATAAAATACTTATTATTTTATAAGTAATATCTTTAATTCTTAAAGTCTAATATAATTATATATAGTTTTTTATTATATATATTTTAGCGAGATTTCGCCCCTTTAAATTTATAGCTAAAGAATATAATAAGATATTATTATTCGTTCTTACTCTTCTAACTAAGCACGCTATTTATATCTACTTTAAAAGTATTAATTTTTATAATAAGCGATACTTTTTAGTTATAGTACTTTAAGATAAATACTATTATAAATACTCGCTTAAGTATTTTAAAAGTCTCGCGTGCTTTTTTATTAAATATAAAAGATAATTTAATCTTATTTTTCTTTATTTCTCGAATTAAGTTAATTAAAGATATAAGTATTTACGAAAAATCTCTTATAAATCGTTAATAGAAGTCTACGAATTCTAGAAAGATTAATATATTCTTAATAAACTCTAATTCGAGCTATTTAGTAATAATCTTAATACGCGATAACTTTATTTAAATATTACGTTAATTTATTACGAATTTTAAAAAGATAATCTCGCTGCGATTAAAAGTATATTTCGATAACTTCGCATAAAGTCGATACTTTAATAGTACACGTAGTATCTTACGTACGTACTCTTAATGCAAATCTTTTATCTTAAAATAAATTAACACATTATTTAAATATATTACGTAGAAGATATCGATATATAACTTAAGTGCTTTATTTATATAAGCTTAAAAAATTACGAAAGTATTTACGAGATTAAAAGATATTATTTAATATTTAAACTAATTATAGCGAGTTTAAAAAACGATTTTTCACTCGTCTCTCTTTCGCACTCGTATTTTATAATACGCGTTATAAATATTAATCTTAATAAAGTACTTCGTATATATAAATTCTTTTAAGATTTCTAAGAGTAGCGATAATAAGTAATTATTCTTAATAATTATCTTATTAAGTTCTTAATAATCGATATAAAGTCGTAGCGAGTTATCTACTTTCTTAATAAATAGTATTAATAAATTAATCTAATTACTTAAGTGTTAAATTTATTTCTTCTTAAGCGCGCTATTTAAATAATCTCTAATCGCTGCGAGCTTATTATATAATATATTATAAATCGAATCGCTCTTAAATAGCTTATTAGATAGTAGATCTATAAAGTACTCGATCTAATTATACGTATTGAGACTATTAGATAGCTCTTCTAAGAAGATTTCTAACACGCACTCTAACTAATTAGACACGTTAGAGTCGTCTAGCTACGTGACGTCACATCGTATAGCTTTATCGTAGCTATTCTCACTACTTTCGAATAAGATTTAATATAAAAATACGATATACGCTTATCTTAAATTATACGTAATTGCTATATTAATTAATAACGTAAATTATTCGATATCTATTATTGCGATATTCTCTTACTTCTTATTATTTATAAGAAAGTCGCGATAGATCTAAAATTACTCGCGTTAATAAATATTAGAATTAATATTATAAATTTAAGGGAAATTAAGAATAAGATCGTATTCTTATATATTCACGATATACGTCTTTAAGATTTACTCTTACTTTTTTTCTCGACTATCTACGAGATTAAATATTAGATTATATATCTTATACGAGAATATTTAATAATTATTAATAGCACGTATTATAATTAATATATATTTAGACTTAAGAACTTATATCTTCTTAATAAAGAACTACGATATAAAGATTTTCTCGTTATTCGTATTTATTAGAGTAGTAATATTACGCTTATCGCTCGACGTAATAATTTCGTCTCTTAATAATAGAGAGCGAGATCGTCGCTTAATAGATAATATATTTAATACTATAGCGACGAGTATTAGACTTTATCTTTTTCCTTATTAAAGTTTTAATTATATGTTTTATTACTTATTATATAATTTAAATATTTAGACGAATTCTTATAATATCTTATTTACTTATAATCGAAGTATTAAATCTTAGAAAGAGATCTTCTATACTTAATATTAGAATTATTATCTTCGAATTTAATTCGCGTAGATCTTAGATCTTGCGACGTCGAAGAGAGCGAGTTCTTCTTTTGATTCTTTTAATTCTTAATATATTATTTCTTAAACTTCGTATACTATTAATTATCGCTTCTCTAATTACTTATTTTATCGCTAAGGCGAGTCTTATCTAAAGTAAATAGCTTCTTTATTCTTCGTAGTCTTTACTCGATATCTTAATACTACTATAATAATACGATATAGATAATAGATTAAATTATCTTCTTTATTGCTTCTAAAGGAATTTTCTCTATTATTTTATCTTATAAGATTTTTATACATTTTATATTAATTATATAGCGATCTCGCTACGATTATAGCGTGATAAAATAATTATTAAAGCTTATAATCGATTATTAGTCTCTTATAATTACTTTAATTAATTAACGATTTATATTATAAAACTTAATAGCTAGATTACGAACTTAATTTAAATATTACTTCTTATACTCCTCTTAGCTAGATTTATCGATATTACGTAAAATAATATCTCGAGTATTTTTTTAAATCTACTTCTTAGCATCGATTAAGAGAATAGAAAATTAGCGAGTCTTTTCTTTATTCGTTCGAAAGTCGATACGAGATATCGAGATAATATAATTCTCATAATCCCGAATAAATATAATCGTCGAGTTATAGTTATTAAAATATTACGTATTAGATACTTTAATAACGCTTATCTTCTTACGACTCGTATCGCGATAATAATCGTCGCTATACTCACGACGATATTTTTATATATTCTATATTTCGATTAGCTTAAGTTTTTCGATAATTAACTATTTCTTAATATTAAGCTTCAAGAATTAAAAACGTTAAATTTATATTAAGTCTATAAGGCGAGAATCTTTATTTACTAATATAGAGTTATTAAGTACGATACTCTATCGATTATTATTTCCGTCGATTATATTAATAGAATTCGTATCGATATTATAATTAATACCTTAATAACTTAATTATAAAGTAAGCGTATTTTAACGAGAGTCGCCTTCGTGATTATTATCTTCGTCTATTTAATTGAAAATATCGCTAATAATTAAAGATAAGATATTTTTATTTCGCAAGTTAATAGAATCGGCTCGCGAGTTATTTATTATAATTAACTAAGTAGCTTCGTGCGAACGAAGCTATTAAAACTATAAGATAATAATATCTCTTTTTAATAAAGCTATATAGTAGCTAGATAATTAGCGAGATTAAGAAACGTAGATATTAGAATAATCGTTTAAATTATTAAGTAAACTAATAGCTAAGAAAGAAATAAAGAAAAAGAAAATTTATGAGTATTTAAGACTTTCGCTAAGCATATTAGACACTCGCTCTTACTGCGTAGCTTATAGTCTAGCAAGCGAGTTAAGCGAGTTCTATTAGTCTACGTTAAGTGCTTCTATTCTTATAGTAATATTAATTAATTATAGTTTTTATAAATTCTATTCTTTTACTCTTTTATCTTTATATTCTTTTTCGTTATAATTTTATTTAATTAAAGCGTTAAGTTAATTAAAAATCTATTATAGAAATATTTTAAATATATAATGTTAATATTATTAGATGCTACTTAGTTAATATTATTAGAATTCGCGTTTAGATCTTCGACGAAAGCGAGATAATATTATTTTCTTTTATCGCTTAATAATTAAACTTAATTAAATTAGAGATAATATAAAATTCGAGTATAATAAACTTTAATATCTAACTTGTTTTTAGAGAAACCGTAGCTACTCGATAATAAAAGTAGCTTTTAATTATTTCTCGATTATTAGCGATACTTAAAGTCGTAGATTATTTAGAGAGAGCGAAGTTGTTAAATAGAGTACTTTAGTAAATACTTAAATATATTTTAATTATTTTAATAGTCTTTAGAATAGTAATAATAATAAAGTCGAGATATTACGAAGTTAGACGAGAATAAGTCGCTTAACAATTTATATCTTTAGAACTTTTAAAAGTATATCTTCTAGCTTACTAGTATTAAATAGAATAAAATACGTCTATAAATATATATTAAGATATAAATTATTTTTATTCTATTAATTAAAATATTTTTTATATAAAAGATATTATAATTAAAGAGTAAGATTTTAAAAGTATAAAAATATAATTAAATTTATATTTAGCTATTAAAAATATAAATTTAATTCTTATTATTTAGAATATATTTATAGTAATATTAAAAATAAAGATATATATTTAATTATTTTAATATAATAGTTAAAGAACTAATATAATTATTAATAAATTAAGATTATAAAAATAATTAATTTAAATAGATTATAATAATAAAATTATTAAAAAAAGTATTAAAGTACTTTATAA
>JANQBS010000633.1:0-10458 GCA_033085395.1 Xanthoparmelia taractica
ATAATAATAATAATAATAATAATAATAATAATAATAATAATAATAATAATAATAATAATAATAATAATAATAATAATTATTATTATTATTATTATTATTATTATTATTACTATTACTATTATTATTACTATTATTAATAGATACACGAAGCTATTATCTTTTTATCTTATTATCTTCACTTAATCTCCCTTTTTATATCTATTACTATAACTTCTTTACTTTATATAAAGCTATTACCTTTCTATCTTACTATTTTTTTCTTATCTCTCTTATTTTCTCTACTTCTATAATCTCTATAGTATCTCTCTCTATTTCGTACGAAGCTATTTATATATAATATTTAGCTAACTTCGTACGATAGGGTTCTCGTTATCTACAACGCCGCTCTGGCAGCCCTAGCCGGCGCTCCGGTCGGTTAGAACCCTGCTTGTAGGGTAACAGCAAATGCTGGGGTTCGTTCACGCGTCGGGATAGCGTGCGATCCTTACCCTTCCGGGTAGAGACGTCGTGTTCGTACGTGATACGATCACGTCGGCTCAAATAGAATCGCATCGCCCAAGCTATATCAATGCGATCCTAATCCAGAGTCGGGGGGCAAGCAGCTCAATCTGCTTGCACTTAGTGCCGTAGCGTCCGACTCGGTCTCTACCCTTTCCCGAAGTGTCGCGCCCTTAAACGTGATAACTTTAAGAAGACCTGCGATAACTGCAAATAACGAGATTATAGTACTCGATGCTCTCTCGTACGAGGGGATAATAACGAAGATAACGAAGACGAAGATCGTGGCGTTTCACGAACTATACGAAGTTTGAATTAGAAATAATATATTCGTGTTAGACTTGATTCTAGATTAGAGTCTTAGAGTTATATAGTAGTGTGAAATTAGAAAGATATATATATATTTCGTATATAGATTAATAGTAAGTTTAATTCTTAAGAAAAAAGAAAAGAAAACTTAAAGAAATCGCTTATATAAACTTATTTATTAAGAATTTATTAAGTCTACGTATATTAAGTAATTTAGATTTCTCTTATTTAAAGATTAAGACTCTATTTCTACTAATTATTTTCTCTCTTTAAGAAATCTGTTACGAAAACGTACTTGTTAAGTTAATTAAGAAATTAACTAAGGTAAGTACTTGGCTAACTAACTTGACTGGCCGACTTAGATAGATTTTTTCAACTTAGAATAATAAGAACTCGAACACTTAACTAATTATACTCTCTTTACTATTATAGTATAATAGCAACGCTCAAATAGCTATTATTAGCTATTTTAGAAGATTCTTTATTATTACTTTATTATTACTTATTTAATACTTATTATATTTATTAAAATAATTCTTCTTCGCGAAGAACTATATTCTATCTAATGAGATTCGTATATAAAATCATCGAAATTCTTACTCGAATAATCGAAATTTTACTAAGTTCATTAAAAACTTATTAAACTTATCTTTCTCACACTTATTATTATTACTATTATCGCTATAGCTCACTTATTATTACTATATTACTATATTGCTACTATTATAGATAATATCACTATTGTTTTAAGCACATTATCGTTTCTTTTAAGCTACTTATCTTACTATTTTTACTATAGTTAAAAAAAAAATTTATATTATTTAATTGTATAAGAAGAGAGAACTTTAATTCTTATAATATATATCTTTATATTAATAAAAAAATCTTTCTTATTAATATAATACTATCTCTTTATTACTAAGAAAGCTATTATTATTCTAGCTTCGTTAGCTCTAAATTCTATCTCTCGAGATATTATTATTTTAATCTTTTAAATAGACGAATTTCTATATTTCGATTACGCTTTTATTAGTCTCGTTATCGACGATATTAAGTAGTTTATTATCGATATCATTAGGGTTAATTTCAGGCCTTTAGAGATCGCAAAAGAAATAACTTTATTAGCTCATAACGCACGTGTAAGAGCTCGTTCTATATCTATTAAGACACTAAACTAATCTACTAGCTAAACACTTAATCGATCGATTTTTAAGGTTACTCTAACTAGATTTAAGACTAATATCTAATTATTAAGAAGACTAAGAGAATCTTCTTCTACTAACGATATATCTCGTTCTTCGTCTTTAAAAAGTTCTATTAGAAATTCTCTTATCACTAACTCTAATTCTAGTAATTTAACGATCACGAATTTCATTAATTTTAATGCAAATTCTATATCGAATTCTACTTTAAATTTAAATATAAATTCTACTTTTAGAGATACTTTAAATAACTTTAATATAATTAAAAATAATGATATTAACTAATAGAATACTAGCTTTTTATAGTAATAATAAACTACTTTATAAGATCTTCTACGTAGCGTATCTAAATCGCCTCATAAGTAAGAATCGTTAGAATAGAATAATATTAATGCTATAATGAAAACTATATTAGTTAGTAGATGAAATACTAGTAATATAAGATTTTTCAACTCGATATATAAGGATAAGTCAATAACTTTCGATACTTCTCTAATAAAATATATATTAAAAGAGACTTACTTTCGAAATATATATTTATTTCTAGAATATACTCGTAACGTAGCTAGTATTAAGAATAATAAGCTTATTCGTAGGAATCTCTGGACTTATTTTAAGAGATCTACTTTAAAGTAATAATTAAGCGAGCTTTTTAATAATAATAAGCGTTTTATAAAGCTTAAAAATAAATTAAATAAGTGAAAGAGAATATTAGTTAAATAATTTAAAGTATTTATTAATATAATAATTAATTTATTATTAAAGAAGAGATATATTTTAAGAAATATTATTAGTAAGAGAAAGTCTCGAGAATATATATAAAAGATCTTACGTGCTTCGAAAGATATTAATTTAATTAATATTAAAAATTAGCTTAATATAATCTATAATTATTTAAATATTAAGTTAAAACGTAACTTAAGAAGATTAAAGAATTAAATTATTTTATATAATTTTCTTAAAAAGATAAATAATTTTAAGTATAATTGGTGAATCTACGTAAATAGATATAATTCGAGAATATATAGATTTTCTTCTTCTTCGGGAAATATCTTTGCGAGATCTTCTTAAAATTATTCTTCTTAAAATCGAAGTAATAATAATAAAGATATTTCTAATTAATATTAATCTTATTTATAATAATAATCTTTTTAATAATTTCGATCTTAATAAAGTATAGATTCTAATAATTAATATTAATAATCTTACTTTTAATAGTCTTTTCGTTAAATTAATAATTAATATAAGAATTAAAACGCTTAATTAACTTAGTTATTTCCTTATTAATTTAATAATTAAAATACTTATTTAAATTCGTAGTAAAACGCTTAATAAATATCTCGTTAATCTCTATAAATCCTCGCTTTAAACGTATTAAATTTAATCTTAAATCGATCTTTATTTAATAATTAATAATAATAATTTTCTTTAAGATTAATTTAAAATTTTTAGTAAAATTAAAGTAATTAAAGACTTTAATTTAATACTATAAATTATTTAAAAGTAGCTATTTATTAGATCTCTATTATTAACGAAAATACTAAATTAAAATATTACGAATAAACTAGTTCGAACTATTAGAAAGAAAATACTAGTATTCAATACTCTTACTTTATAGACGAAGATTAATATAAAAATAAGATATATTATACTAATTCTAAGTATAATTCTAAGCTTTCTATATAATTAAATAATAATTAGTTTACTAACTTTATAAAGATCGAAAGCTATTATCGAAACTATTAAAAATTCTTCTTATTTAAGATTAAATTATATAAGTATTTACGTATTAATTATTTTAAGAAGTATATTTATATTAAAGAAGTAATACTTATAAAGTCTTTTAACTTCGCTAATAAATAATTAGAATTTATTAAATTTATCGCTTTTAATTAAAATTAAAGAAATAATTTTATTCTTAAAAATTAAATTTACGCTATAAATAAAATTAAACTCGATTCTATTAATTAAGAGAATAAAGTTTATATTAATATTAAATATAATATAAGTTTAATAAATAAATTCGTATTCTTAATAATATTCGAATATAGCTATTTTTAACATAATAATATCTTTACGAGTATATGAGATTAATACTTCTAAATATAAGACTTCGAAGTATAAGACTTCGAAGTATATTACGTAAGATATCTATTTTTTTAAAATTAATAATTAAGATTAAGAAGTACTTATATATCTACGTAGAAAATCATATATTATTAATAACTTACGTGTTAAAATACTTATTAAATATAATATTATTAAGTCTAAAGAAATTGTTATTAATATAATTAATAAGAAAGTAAGAATTAATAATTATAGCACTACGATTAATATTATTATTCGATCTCGAGGCGAGTGTATTCGAAGAAAGATCTATATTAAATTATCTATTTTCATGTTTTCGTATAGCGAGATAATTCTATTAATTAAGAAAATCAATTTATCTAACGATCGTAATTTCTTATTTAAGCTAATAATATAGACGAATTAAATAATATTCGCCTATTTAATTAATTATATAATAACTAAAACTCTAATTTAAAATAAGTCTAACATATTAATTTAAATTTTAAAGAAATTAAGATTTAAAAATATTTTTATAATAAATTATAAAAATGGCTTTTAAATTAATATTAAATCTAAATTCGCTTTAACGAAAATAGTTATAAATTTAAATATAAACTTAAGCTTAATTAATTAACTTCTTTACTAGCTAAAAAAATAAGCTATTAAATAAAGTTATAATTTTTGAAGATATATTAACTAGAACTATATTAATTAATCTAATTAACGAATTATTCATAGATTTAATGTAACAGCAATTAGGGGTGTGGTTAGTTGAGTGTCTAATTCTTGATTATTCTAAGTTGGAGAATTCTATCTAAGTTAGTGCCAGCCAAGCACTTATCTTAACTAATTTCTTGATTGGCTTGGCAAGTGCGTTTTCCGTGACAGTATTTATCGAAATAGAAGAAAAAGCGAGCGACCTCGCTTGCTATTTAAGTATATAGAAAAACCTTATTAATCAAGCAAATTCGTTAATAATAGTATACTAAAATTAACGAAAAGTTAGTAATAGTAAGGTCTTTTAACGGCTAAATAGAATAGTTAGAATATCAGTTAATAAATAAATATCTTCATGTCACAATAACGATTATACTTTATTATCTTTTTTTAATTATATAAACGTTATTGAGTAGAGAAAAGTTATTCTTGATCGATAATACTCGTTAAATATTTAAATATAGCGATAGAGTAAGTAGATATAGAGTTATTATAATATTAAGTATATTTAATACTTTCTATTTTAATAAAGTAGCGATATTATATTTTTTGAGACGATCTCTTCTTTTTGCGAATAAGCTTAATTAAGAAAACGAAGAAGTAAATCGAATTCTAGCTATTTTCTTCTTATATTTCTTTATCAACTTAAGAGCATTATTAAGATTCTTAATATTATATCACTGATTATATTTAGGATTATACTTTTTTTATCTCACTAAGTATTTCGTAGTTAAATTATATTCTTTTTTAATAATTCGCTTATTAAGAAGTCGTTCGATTTCTAAATTAATTGTATTATTATTATTAATAGAAATAGGCGAGATATGTTGAGGTCGAGGGCGTTAAAAAGAATCGTTCTCTGGCGTAGAATAAGGCTTTAATTGTATTATTATAAAGATAGAATAAACTCTTTATTCTATAGAAATAGCAAGTTTATAGGTAAGTCTATCTACTTTATGTATCACTTAAAAAGAATCGATATACTATTATAATAGTTTATTGGTGATATTAAGAATAGAGGGGATTTTATAGTCTTTATGCAGTCGAAGAAGTACTTATTCTCTCACTCTAAGAAATATTAATTAATATTTTCTATTATAATAAAATTTATTAAATATCTAAGTAAAATCGATAACGTTTTTAGCTATAATTTGTGTAGAGATATAATTAACTTTAATCGATAAACGTAATAAATCCAGAGATCTATTTAAAATAAAATCGTAGATTACTTCGCTTAACGTAATCTTAGAAGAAGCGAAGTTATTTAAAAAGATCTATATTCGTAATAGAACTTTCGACTATAAGAAAGATCTATCGAGAATATGCACGAAGTATCTTAAAGCTATCTTAATAGTCTAATTAATGCGTTCGCTCGTATTATTAATCTACGGATAATAGACTATTAAATAAAGTAAAGAAATCTTTAATAATTTGAAGAGCGATTCCTAAAGCTTCGAAAGAAATTTTCTATCTCGATCGTTGATAATAGCTTTTGAAATTCTTTAATCAATAATATCAAGTCGATTTAATAGTGCTTTTGTCTAGTTAGATAACTTTTAGATTAATTTATTAGAGATTAATTAAATAACTTTTATAAACTTATAAGTAATAAATATAATATAATTTAATCTATAATTTAATAGAGATAATATTAGAATAAAATTAATAATTAGAGTGTGAAAAGATATCGGCGGAGATAAGATTAACTGCAAGCTATCATAAGGTGCATATCTTCTTATCTGTAGCATTAAACACTCTAGATAATATCGAATAAAGTCTCATAAGTGCTTTATAATTTCATGAATATATTAGGATAATATAACGATTTCGTAGCATCTCTGAAAATTAGAATATTCTTCCTTATATATTAAAGAGAGAATATCTTTTATTAGCAAAGAGGGAATATAAAGTTATTAATAATTAATAGTTCTATTAATATAAAAGATAAGATCTCGCTATATTTCGTGAGTGAGATCTTGCTATTCTTACTATAATTCTTCTTTCGGCCGAGGTGAAAAATAGGGATTAGTATTAGTAGCAAGGAGATACTTTCCCCGCACGAAAGGCAAAGAAGCTACGTCCTCGCTAAGACCCTTATTAATATCGAGCTATATAAAAATCCTTTTTTAATAACTATCTTATTAATAGCCTTAAATGCATTTCTTATAAAATATAGCACTTATCTCTATCAAACTTGCGATATAGAGAGTATTTAACTTCGAATAATAATAAGATAACGAATTATTCTTATTTAGACTCGCAAGCCTTAATAGAGTATTAGGTATAATATACTCTTTGCCAGGTTTGTGAGAGATGGCTAGATTAAACTATCTTAAGAATTGGGTAGCTCGAATTAATTAAATATTTATACGAATTGTTGATGTGATTAAAATAATCGAATTTTGCTTCATGATATAAATAATAATAGAGTGATCGATCTATATTCTCATAGCATGTTTTAAAGATTCGATTATATATCTTATTTTCTTCAGACATTAAATAAGGCTAGCAATTTTTAATTTCGTTGATTAATAATTTTTTTCTATTATAATTAGAAGTCTTAATAGAAAAAGAATAGACTTTATCTCCGCACGAGAAGGTCATTTGTTAATCTTATATATATTTTATTTATTAATCTTATACGCATTTAATTTAATATAAAAGACTATCGCCTTAAAATTAAATTTCTTTAAGATATTTAAGTTAATTTATAAAGTTCGAGTATTATTAAAATATATTAGAATAATTAATTGAAATAATATTTCTTAAAGAAGCTAAAAAGGAGTCAATTGCTTCTCTAAAGTTATAGATAGTTTTATTCTAAAAGAGTGTTACTTTCGCTAACGTTTAGTCGATGCTTTCTTAAAAAGCAGTGTTTTAAGATTCTATAAGAATTACGTTAATTATATATAAAAATAAATATATTAACGCAGATAGCCAATTAATTTCAAGTAATATTCGAGTTCTTTTAAGATATTAGAATACTATAAATTAAAGATAGCTCTTATCTTATCTTCTAATGAAATTAAGTTAAAAGAATTAATTTTTCTATCTAATAAATTAACGTTCGAGTATCTTAAAAAGATCTTTATAGATGAAATAGTAATATTAAATTTCACGAAAAGCTTAAATAGCTAATATAGATCTTATAGGTGCTATTAAAATATTCTAGCACTCGTAATTACATTATTAACGTAGACTTTAACGTTAGAGATATATCGCAAGATCTTATTAATTTAACGTTAAATATAAATAATCGAATTTATATAACTTATAATTAAAATATTGAAGGTTTTCTAATCTCTGTGACTTATAACGATCTATATATAGCGATAGTCTAAATATATTCGCTATTAATAGAAAAAGAAAATAGTATCGATTATTAAAATAAAATTATATTTAGCGAGTATCTTAATTATATTCTGCTATAGAGGTACTAAATATATATCTCGAAGTAGTAAGTTATTTAAATCTCGGATATTAATTATCGATCTTTCCTTGATAATATTATTAGAGAGTATTTTTTATATAATAAATATCGAATAGAAGAAGAATATTAAATCTTTGATTTATTTAAGTCTTTCCTATTTATATAGCTTATTAAAGACTTTATTAACTACTTCTCGATCTCGTATACTCAAGAGATAAATCTTAATTTTTTTATTAATCTTAATTTATTAATTATTTCTTAATAAGAGCTTTATTTATTCCTCTTCTAACACTTTAATAAAGTCTATATCTCGCTAGATCTATAAAAATTCGTTAATTAGATCGATTAATGCGATTCTAGCCTATATATCTTCGAAAATTATAACTTTATTTAATAACTTAGTTTCTTTAGCTAATAAGAGAGTTAATTAATTTAAGCTTAAGTCTATACTTAAATTTATAACTATTTTTATTAAGGCGAATTTAGATTCGATATTAATTTAAAAGCAATTTTCGTAATTCATCTCGAAAATATTTTTAAGTCTTAACTTCTTTAAAATTTGAATAGATATATTAGACTTATTTCGATTTAGAATTTTAATTATTATATAATTAATTAAATAAGCGAATATTACTAGATTCGTTTATGCTGGCTTAAATAAGAAATCACGATCGTTAAATAGATTAATTTTCTTAATTAATAGAATTATCTCGCTATGCGGAGGCACGAAAATAGATAATTTAATATAGACCTTTCTTCGAATAAACTCGCCTCGGGGCCGAGCAGTGATATCAACTATAATGCTACAATTATTAATCCTTGCTTTCTTATTAGCTATATTAATAATAATTCCTTCGAGCTTAATAATGTTATTCTCAATAAGCATTTTAACACGTAAGTTATTAACAATATGTAGCTCTCTGCGTAGATATGCAAGCACTCTCCGACCTTAATCATTAATTTCAGAAAAATAGATATCTTATATAATATACTTCGAAGTCTCGTGCTTAAAAGCATTAACCCTACGTACTCGCAAAGATATTACTATTTTAAAAATAGCTATATTCGAATATTGCTGAGAATATCATAATCTATCTATTAAACTTATATTATATTCGATATTAATATAAACTTTATCCTCTTAATTGATAGGATTAAGTTTAACTTTAATTATAATATATATTTAACTTCGAAAAGTAAAATTATTTTCTAAATCCTAATTAGAAGCGATAGATTTAATAATTTTTAATTACTTATTAGCGAAAGATTTTATAAATTATTTATTAGCGGAGTTAAAAGAATTAGAAGACTTTATTAGTACTACTTTATTAATATAAACGTGCTTTCCAAAGCAGCTAACACGTAAATACTTATATAATTTAATCTTAAATAAGAAGAATTTCTAATAATTTCGATAATAGATTTCGATTCTCACAAAGCCAGTAAATTAATTATTATTTAACTATATAGAAAGCTCAAAACTATACTCGAAATTAGTATAATATATCTTATTTCTATATTAATCTTCGCCTATAAAATAAGAGTATTCGATATTAGTATTTTCTTTTTAATAGTTCGAACTTTAAGCTTCGTTATACTTAGTATTTTTATTAATAGTAGATATTTAATAGATAGCTACTTTTAGACAATTTATAGTATTAAATTAAGATCTTTGATTGCTTTGATTTTATTAAAGACCTTAACTTTACTAAAAACCTTGGGTTGGCCTTAAAGGAAACTACTGTTGCTGACTATCAAATAAAGGTCGATTCGGGATTGAATTTGATACGTTTGGAGCGGCGATTTGCAGGGGCTGACGAGGCTGAGCGTTTTGCTGATAGGGGTTTTGCTGTGGATTTGAATAAGCGTTGCTACCATACTGTAAGAGCAATTAGGGGTGTGGTCAGTTGGGTGTCTAATTCTTGATTATTCTGAGTTGGAAAATTCTATCTAAGTCAGTGCTAGCCAAGCACTTGCCTTAGCTGATTTCTTGGTTGGCTTGGCAAGTGCGTTTTCCGTGACATTTAATAAGATATCGACTTTATTAAAATATTAAAAGGGAAATAAATAAAGCTTTTATTAAGAAATAATTAATAAATTAAGATTAATAAAAAAGCTAAAACCTATCTCTTAAGCGTACGAGATCGAGAGATAATCGATAAAGTCTTTAATAAGTTACACGAATAGAAAAGACTTAAATAAATTAAAGATTCTATATTCTTCTTCTATTCG
>JANQBS010000634.1:0-10401 GCA_033085395.1 Xanthoparmelia taractica
TCGTCGCTTATCTTATAATATTAAAATCTAATAATAAATAAATAATTTTTAATATCTTAAATATAAAATATTTATAATAAAGATTAAAAATAAGTTAAAGATAAATTTAATTACTAATTAAAAGCGTCATGAAATCGCACCTGCCAAGCCAATCAAGATCGGCTAAGGCAAGTGCTTGGCAGGCTAGCTAACTTAGAATTTTCCAACTTAGAATAATCAAGAATTAGACACCCACCAACTATATATTCCCTTTGCTATTATAGTATAATAGCAACGCTCAAATAGCTACTATTAGCTATTCCAGGAGATCCTTCATTATTACTTCATTATTACTTGATTAATACTTATATATTCGTTGAGATAACCCTTCTCCGCGGAGAACTGCATCCTATCTAATAAGATCCGCATACAAATTCATCGGAATTCTTATTCGGACGGCCGGAATCTCACTGAGTTCGTTATCAAACTCATCTCCCTTATCTCCCTCACACTCACTATTATCACTATTATCGCCGTAGCTCACTTATTATTGCTACATTACGGTATTACTGCTATTATAGGCTATTACTATCGTTTCAAGCACGTTATCGCCCCTTTTGAACTACTTATCTCACTATCTTTGCTGTAAAGAAAAGGAAATATTACACTATCTAATTATATATACTTTATATTAATAAAAAACCTTTCTTATTAATATAATATTATCTCTTCGTTACTAAGAAGACTATTATTATTCTATCTTCGTTATTAAAAAGATTACTATTATTCTATCTTTATTATTAAGAAGACTATTATTTTAGCTTCGTTAGCTCTAAATTCTATCTCTTAAAATATTATTATTTTGACCTTTTAAATAGACGAATTTCTACACTTCGATCACGTCTTTGTTAATCTCGTTATCGACGATATTAAGTAGTTTATTATCAATATCGTTAGAATCAATTTCAGGCCTTTAGAGATCGCAAAAGAAGTAGCTTTATTAGCCTATAACGCTCGTGTAAGAGCTCGTTTTATATCTATTAAGATATTAAATTAGCCTACTAGCTAGGCACATAATCGATTAATTTTTAGAGCTGCTCTAATTAGATTTGAGATTAATATTTAATTATTAAGAAGACTAAGAGAATCTTCTTTTATTGACGATATATCTCGTTCTTCGCCTCTAAAAAGTTTTATTAGAAATTCTTCTATTATTAACTCTAATTCTAGAAATTTAACTATCACGAACTTCGTTAAGTTTAATTCGAATTTTATATCGAATTCTACTTTAAATTTAAGCATAAATTCTACTTCTAAAGCTACTTTAAATTTGAATATAGTCGGAAATAACAACGTTAATTAATAGAATACTGGCTTTTCATAGTAGCAATAAATTGCGTTATAAGGTCTTCTACGTAGCGTATCTGGATCGCCTAATAAGCGAGAATCGCTAGAATAGAATAATATTAATGCTATAGTAGAAATAGCACCGATATTAGCTAGTAGATAAAATACTAATAATATGAGATTCTTTAACTCGATATATAAGAATAAGTCGATAGCTTTCGATACTTTTCTAATGAAGTATATATTAAAAGAGATCTACTTTCGAGATATATATTTATCTCTAAAGTATACTCGTAATGTAGCTAGTATTAAGAGTGATAAGCTTATTCGTATAAATCTCTAAACTTGTTTTAAGGGATCTACTTTGAAGTAATAATTAAGCGAGCTTTTTAATAATAATAAGCGTCTTATAAAGCTCGAGAATAAATTAAATAAGTGAGAGAGAATACTTATCGAGCGATTTAAGGTATTTATTAATATAGTAATTAATTCGTTATTAAAGAAGAGATATATATTAAAGAATGCTATCGATAAGAGAAAGTCTCGAGAGTACGCATAAAAGATTCTACGTGCTTCGAAGAATATTAACTTAACTAGTATCAAAAATTAGCTTAATGTGATTTATAATAGCTTAAATATTAAGCTAAGACGTAACTTAAGAAGATTAAAGAATCGAACTATCTTGCATAATTTTCTTGAGGAGATGAATAATCTCAAATATAATTAATAAATTTATGCAAGCAGATATGGCTCGAGAATATAGGGGTTTTCTTCTTCTTCTTCTTCGGGAAATACCTTTACGAAGTCTTCTCAGAATCGTTCTTCTTAAGATCGAAGTAATAGCAATAGAAATATTTCTGATTAGTATCAACCTCGTTCACAATCGCAGTCTTCTTAACAATTTCAATTTCGATCTCAGTAAAGTATAGGTTCTAATAATTAATATTAGCGATCTTACTTTCAATAGCGTTAAATTAATAATTAATATAAGAGTCAAAACGTTTAATTAACTTAGATATTTCCCCGCTAATTTAATGATTAAAATACTTATTCAAATTTATAGTAAAACGCTTAGCCTCGTTAATCTCTGCAAATCGCCGCTTCAAACGTATCAAATTCGATCTCGAATCGATCTTCATTTGATAGTTAGCAATAGTAGTTTTCTTTAAGGTCAACGCCGGTCTAAGGTTTTCAGCAAAATCAAAGCAATTAAAGATCTTAATTTAATACTGTTAATCGTTTAAAAGTAGCTACTTATTAGGCCTCTACTACTAATAAAAATACTAAGTATAACGAATAAGCTTAAAGTTCGGATTATTAGGAAGAAAATACTAATATCGAATATTCTTACTTTATAGGCGAAGATTAATATAAGAACGAGATGTATTATACCAACTCTGAGTATAATCCTAAGCTTTCTACGCAGTCAAATAATAATTAGTTTACTAGCTTTGTGAGGATCGAAACCTACTACCGAAACTATCAAGAATTCTTCTTATCTAAGATCAAATTACATAAGCATTTGCGTATTAACTATTCGGGGAAGCACGTCTATATCAACGAAGTAGAGCCTATAAAGTCTTCTAACTCCGCTAATAAGCAATTTGTAAAGCCTTTCGCTAATAATCAATTAAAAATTATTAAGTTTATCGCTTCTAATTAGAATTTAAAAAATAATTTTACTTTTTAAAATTAAACTTATATTATAATTAAAGTTAAACTCGATTCTACTAATTAGAAGAATAAAGTTTATACTAATATTAAATATAATATGAGTTTAATAGATAGATCATGACATTCTTAGTAGTATTCGAATATAATTATCTTTAAGATAATAATATCTTTACGAGTACGTGAGATTAATGCTTCTAAATATAAGACTTCGAAGTACGTTACGTAAGATATTTATCTTTCTAAAATTGATAATTAAAGACGAAAAGTGCTTATATATCTACGTAGAGAATTACATATTATCGATAACTTACGTGTTAAAATACTTATTAAAAATAATATTATTAAGCCTAAAGGAATTATTATTAATATAGTTAATAAGAAAGTAAGGATTAATAATTATAACATTACGATTAATATTATTACTCGATCTTAGGGCGAGTTTGTGCGAAGAAAGATCTATATCAAATTATTTATCTTCGTGCCTTCGCATAGCGAGATAATTCTATTAATTAAGGATATTAATCTATCTAATAATCGTGACTTCTTATTTAAGTTAGTAGTGCAGACGAATTTAATAATATTCGCTTATTTAATTAATTATACAATAATTAAAATTCTAATTCGAAATAAGTCTAATATACTTATCTAGATTTTAAAGAAATTAAGACTTGAAAATATTCTCGAAATAAACTACGAAAATTGCTTTTAAATTAATATCGAACCTAAATTCGTCTTAAAGATAGTTATAAATTTAAGTATAAACTTAACCTTAAATTAATTAACTCTCTTGCTAATTAAAGAAACTAAGCTATTAAATAAAGTTATAATTTTTGAAAATATATAAGCTAGGATTACATTAATCGATCTAGTTAACGAATTTCTAAAGATCTAATAAGATATAGGCTTTATCGAAGTGTCGGAAGAAGAATAAATAAAGCTTTTACTAAGAGATAACTAATAAATTAAGATTAATAAAAAAGTTAAAATCTATTTCTTAAACGCATAAGATCGAGAAATAATCGATAAAGTCTTTAATAAGCTATACGAATAGAAAAGACTTAAATAAATTAAAGATTTTACACTCTTCTTCTACTCGATATTCGTTATATAGAAAATACTATCTAATAATATTATTAAGGGAAGATCGATAATTAATATTCGAAATTTAAATAACTTACTACTTCGAGATATATATTTAATGTCTCTTCAATAAAATGTGATTAAGATATTAACTAATTGTAATTTTATTTTAATAATCGATACTACGTCGTTTTTCTATTAATAACGGGTGCATTTAAATTATCGCTATATGTAGATTATTATAAATTATAGAGGTTAAAAAACCTTTAATATTTCAATTATAAGTTATATGAATTTAATTATCTATATTTAACGTTAAATTAATAAGATCTTACGATATATTTTTAACGTAAAGGCTTATGTTAATAATGTGATTATAAGTGCTAGAATATTTCAATAGCACTTATAAGATCTTCGTTAGCTATTTAAGCTTTTCGTGAGATTTAATATTACTATTTCTTCTATAAAAGCCTTTTTAAGATATTCGAACGTTAACTTATTAAATAGAAAAGTTAATTCTTTCGAGTTAATTTTATTAATAGATAAGCTTAAAGCTATCTCGAACTTATAGTATTCTAGCACTTTAGAAGAGCTCGAATACTACTTAAGATTAACTAACTATTTGCGTTAATACGTTTATTTTTATATATAATTAATATAGTTCTTATAGAAGCTTAAAATATTACTTCTTAAAGAAGTATCGAACTTTAAACGTTAGCGAAAATAACACTCTTTTAGAATAAGACTATCTATAGCTTTAGAGAAATAATTAGCTTCTTTTTAGCTTCTTTAAGAAATATTATTTTAATTAACGATTTTAATATATTTTAATAATACTTAAATATTATAAATTAACTTAAATATCTTAAAGAAGTTTAATTTCGAGGCGATAGTCTTTTATATCAAGTCAAATACTTATATTAAATCAAATATATATAATAGCAAATAACTCTCTCGTGTAGAAACGAAGTCTATTCTTTTTCTATTAAGGCTTCTAACTATAGTAGAAAGAAATTATTAGTCTACGAAATTAAAGATTACTAATCTTATTTGATATCTAAAGAAAATAAGATATATAATCGAATCTTTAAAGTATTCTATGAGAATATAGATAGATTATTCAACTATTATTAACATTATGAAGTAAAATTCGATTATTTCAATCACATTAATAATGCGAATAAACGTTCGTTTGATTCGGGCTGCCTAATTCTTAAGGCAGTTCAATCTAGCTATCTCTTACAAATCTAACAAAGAGTATATTTTATCTAATGCTCTATCAAGACTTATAAGTCTAAATAAAGATAATTCGCTATCTTATTATTATTCGAAGTTAAATACTCTTTATATCGTAAGCTTAATAGAAATAAATTCTTTATTTTATAAGAAGTATATTTAAGACTATCAAGAAGATAGTTATTAAAAAAGAATTTTTATATAGCTTAATGTTAATAATAGCCTAGCTAGCGAGAACGTAGTATCTTTGTCTTTCGTGCGAGGAAAGCATCTCTTAGCTACTAATGTTAATCTCTATTTTTCGCCTCGATTAAAAGTAAAAGAGAATTAATAGAGAAGTCTTTAGCGAGATTCGAAAGGAGAATTATAGTAAGAATAGTAAACTCTCACTCACGAAATGCAGCGAGATCTTATCTTTTATGTTAATAGAATTACTAATTAATAATAACTTTATATTCTCTTCTTGCTGATAAAGAATATTCTTACTTTAATATATAAAAAAGAATATCCTAGCTTTCAGAGATACTACGAAATCGTTATTTTATTCTGATATATTCATGAAATTATAAGGCACTTGCGAGACTTTATTCGATACTATCTAGAGTGTTTAGTGTTATAGATAAGAAGGCACGCACCTTACGATAGCTTGTAGCCAATCTTATCTTCGCTCGTACCTTTTCACACTCTAACGATTAATTTTATTCTAATATTATCTCTATTAAATAGATTAAATTATATTATATCTATTATTTGTAAGTTTACAAAGATTATTTAATTAATTTTTAATAAATTAATTTAAAAAGTATCTAATTAAGCAAAAGTACTTTTAAATCGATTTAACGTTATTGATTAAGAAATCCTAAAAGCTATTATTAGCGATCGAGATAGGAAATTCTTTTCGAAGCTCTAAGAATCGCTTTTCAAACTATTAAAGATTTCTTTACTTTATTTAATAGTCTATTACTCGTAGACTAATAATACGAGCGAGCGCATTAATCAAACTACTAAGATAACTTTAAGATACTTCGTTTATATTCTCGATAGATCTTCTTTATAATTAAAAGTCTTATTACGAATATAGATCTTCTTGAATAACTCCGCCTCTTCTAAGAGTGAGATTATATCGAGTGAAGTAACCTACGATTTTACGTTAAATAGATCTTTGAATTTACTTCGTTTGTTAGTTAAAGTCGATTATATCTTTACTCGAATTATAGCTAAAAATATCATCGATTTTATCTAAATATTTAATAAATTTTATTACGATAAAAAGCATTAATCGATATTTCTTAGAGTAGAAGAATAGATACTTCTTCGACTACATAAAGGCTATAAGATCTTATTTACCCTCGATATTATTAATAAGCTATTATAATAGTATATCGATTCTTTTTAAATACTAAATAGAGTAGATAGACTCGCTTATAGACTAACTATTTCTATAGAATAAAGAGTTTATCCCATCTTTATAATAGTATAATTAAAGTCTTATTCTACGCTAGAGAACGATTCTTTTCAACGCCCTCGACCTTAATATATCTCGTCTATTTCTATTAATAATAATAATACTATTAATTTAGAAATCGAATAACTTCTTAATAAGCGAATTATTAAAAAGGGATATAATTTAATTATAGAATACTTAATAAGATAAAAAGAATATAGTCTCGAATATAATTAGTGGTATAATATTAAGAATCTTAATAATGTCTCTGAGTTAGTGAAGGAATATGAGGAGGAAGTAGCTAGAATTCGAATTATTATATCTATATCTCCGCCTTCTTAGTTAATCTTATTCGCAAAAAGAAGAGATCGTCCGAGAAAGTATAATATCGCTACTTTATTAATATCTTTATAAACTAAATATCTATAGCTTAAGTAAGAAGCATTTAAGAAAACACACTTAATATTATAGCAATACTATATCTAGATAACGCTATACTATATCTACTTATCTTATTTCTGCATTTAAACGTTTAACGAGTATTATTAACCGAGATATATTTCCCTCTACTCGATAACGCTTACGTAATTATTAAAAGCATAATTGTTATTGTTGTGGTATAAAGGAGTTTGTTTATTAACTGATATTCTAATTATATAATTTAATCGTCGAAAAGACCTTACTATCACTAACTTCTCGCCAATTATAATATACTATTATTAACGAATTTACTGCTTGATTGATAAGGTTTTTCTATATACTTTAATATATATATAATAAGCGAGGTCGCTCGCTTTTCTTCTATTTCGGTGGATGCTGTCACGAAATCGCACCTGTTAAGTCAATTAAGATCGGCTAAGACAAGTGCTTGACAGGCTGGCTGACTTAGAATTTTCTAACTTAGAATAATCAAGAATTAGACACCCACCAACTATACACCCCCTTTGCTGTTACAAAAAGAGAAATTAATCTTTATCTCGTATATCTTAGATATTAATATATAAGAAGAAAAAGTTTTTCATGATAATAGAAAGAGAATAAATTATAAGAAAGCGATCTTATAAGAAGATTAACGTAATAATTAGAATTTACAAGTATATAAGATAAGATCTTTAATTAAAAGAGTTAATTAATTATAAAAATAACTTAATAAGCGAAATATATTTAAACTCGTATTTATCTATAAAGATAGACGTCTTCTCGAAAGAATATCGCTTATATATTAATTTTTTTCTTCTTCTCTTAAATTCTTAAAAAAAAAACTTTATTTAAATATATTTCTTAAATTATTCTATAAGAAAACTATATTAATAATAATTTAAATTATATTAAATTAATCTTAAAGCTTAGCGAGACTTCTCGACGAGAAGTTCTCGTATACGTTATAAATTATTATAATTATCTTAAATCTCTTTAATAGCGACGATAACTATTTCTTAATTATACGCGTTAATTCGATCTTTATCTTTAAATAATTAATTTATAAATTATTATTAAAATCTATTTCTAAGAGAAAAGAGCTTTTTAATTTTTTAACACGCTCTATATTATTAACGTTATCTATTTTATTTACTTTTTTATTAAGCTTCCAAGTTTAAATATTATAATTTAAGAAATTAAATTTTTAATTAGTTTAAATATATTTATTAAGATTAAGATATTTAAGAATAATTTTAATTATTAAAGATAAAAGCGATAAATATAAGACTTTCTAAAGATGCTAGATCTTTAATATTACGTCGAAGATAAATCTAATCGATTAATTACTATTATTAATAAAGCGTTTATTACGATCTAGAATAGCTCGTATCGAAAAATTTATATTATAGTAAGAATTCGCTATAAAGATAACTCTCGTAATAAATCGAAGGCTTTTTTAATGTTATGCTCGTTTAAAAAGAATTAAAAAAGTATATATCTCGTAATTTCGATATTCTTAATTTATAATTCGAAAGTTAATTGCTCTTACTTTATTAGTCTACGAAAATAATTCTTAAGCGTATATTAATTAGTTTATTAATATCTTATAAGAATTTAGAAATTAATTCAATAAAAATCTCTTTATTATCGATAAAAATTAAAAAATATATTATTTTTATAAGAACTAGGGTTTTAATATAACTTATATTATAAATATTATAATTAAAATTATAACTTCTATAATAAAAAGAGTAAAGTTAAGTATTTATTAAATTACGTAATTATTTACTTTCTTTATATAATAATTAATCTTACGAATTTTATCTTAGATCTATAGATATATACGCTATCAATTATTATCGCCGACGCTCTCGATTATATAAACTAAAGTATTATCGTATTCGTCTTTCTTGAAGTTAGTATTATAAAGTATAAAATTTAAAGTAACATTATCTTAAGTAACTTTCGCACGTTTATTTGTATTATTATATATTATATTATTTATAAGAGAGATTTTTATTTTAACGCTAAGTATAATTATAAGCGCTTATATAAAGATAATAATTAGAGCGAAAGAGATAATCGTGATAATCGTAATAATCGTGATAATTATAGTAATTAAGAAGATAATAATAATAAGCTTAAAGAAAATAAAGATAAAAATAAGAATAAGAATAAGAATAAGAATAAACTTCTTAGCGCTAAAGTCGCTATAGCGATTACTTAATTAAAGATCGCTTATTAATTCGTTATATATATCTTAAACGCTTATAATCTTATCGTTAACTCTAAAGTTCTATTTATTAAATATTATAGATTTATAATATCTATCTCTTTTAATAGAGCGTAAGATACTACTCTTTATATAATAGCGATTATATCTTTACTTTAAATTCGTAATTACGTTTATATCTAATATCTAACTTACGATTTCTTAATATTTATTACTTTCGAGTCTTTTAAATTATCTTACTCAATATATAAACTCGTTAATAATCTAATAATTATTAATTTTAATAATATTAATCTAGAATATAAGATTAATAGTGCTAAATATATATAAATTCTTCGAGATATATAATTAATATCGAGCGATAGTTATAATCTTATCTTTAAGAAATAATTAAAAGAATAAGATTATTCTCTCTCTTTTATTTTAAGCGATCTCTCTATTAATAGTAAGTAAATCTTCTTTAAATATATAAAAAATTATCTTTATATTTTAAATACTTAAAAAGAAATATCTTTAATATTAATAATTATTAATAAAGATATTTCTATTTATAATAAGTTCTTAACTAAGTCTAACTTAACGTTTTCGAAAACTCTATTCGAAGCGAATATTAATCTCGAAGCGTTATGAATATAATATTTATATTATAATTATTTAGATTTTTAAAATCTTAAGAAACTCGCTAAGATATATATTAAAATAAATCTTTTAATTTTATTATCGAGCGATATCTATAAGTTATACTCTATAAATAATATAAAATAAGTATTATATAAATAATATATTAAGTCTAATAAGCACGAAAACGACTTAATTTATAGTAATCTTTCTTTACGATAAAACTTTACGCTTTATAATCTATTTCTTATAAAATAAATTTTATAAAATAAAATAATTATTAATATATATATCTACGATTCGATTATAAAATAGAATTCGATAATTATAAGATAAAAGTCTTTTATATATCTAAAGATATTATTTAAAA
>JANQBS010000635.1:0-10384 GCA_033085395.1 Xanthoparmelia taractica
TAAAAAGCTTAAGCGAACGCTTATATAATTATAAAATTCTATAAATAGATTAAAAAGATATAATTTTTTTAAAAAAGGTAAAAAAAAGGTAAAAACGACTATGTTTAATAGATATCACACCTTTCCGACCCATACTTCTCATATAAGATAGATAAAGAATTAGCGCTACATAGCGCTATCGTAAGGCGTATAATCTTATAATATATAAGAAACGAGCATATAACGTTAAATATTATTTATAGCGATTATAATAGTTAAAGCGATATTAAGATATTAGTATATAGAGTATATTAAGTAGATACTTTATAAGTATAAGATAGCTTAATAAGATAATAAAGATAATATTATATTAGAAAGAAACGATAATATAGAAAATATCCTTTCTTTTATATATCGAAATATATATATTATAAGAGTAGAAGCACTTAGCGTAGGCTAATAGAACTCGCTTAACTCGCTTACTAGGCTATAGACTACGCAGTAAGGACGAGTATCTAGTATACTTGGTAGAAGTCTCAAATATTCGCGAATTCTCTTTTTCTCTCTTTCTTTCTTAGCTATTAATTCACTTAATAATTTAAATGATTATTCTAGCATCTATATTTATTTATCTTATTAATTATCTAGCTACTACGTAGCTTTATTAAAAAGAGATCTTACTATCTTATAATTCTAATAGCTTCGTTCGCACGAAGCTACTTAATTAGTTATAATAAGTAACTCGCGAGTTAATTCTATTAATTTACGAAATAGAAACGTCTTATTATTAATTATTAGTAACGTTTTTAATTAAATAGACGAAGATAATAATTACGAAAATAACTCTCGTTAAAATACGTCTACTTCGTAATTAAGTTATTAAGATATTAATTATAATATCGATACGAATTCTATTAATATTATCGATAGAAATAATAATAAATAGAGTGTTGCACTTAATAACTCTATATTAGTAAACGAAGATTCTTATCTTATAGACTTAATATAAATTTAACGTTTTTAACTCTTAGAGCTTAATGCTAAAAAGTAATTAATTATCAAAAAATTTAAGCTAATCGAAATATAAAATATATAAGAATATCGCCGCGAGTATAGCGATAATTACTATCACGATATAAGTCGTAAGAAAATAAGCGTTATTAAAATATCTAATACGCAATATCTTAATAACTATAACTCGGCGATTATATTTATTCGAGATTATGAGAATTATATTGCTTTAATATCTTATATCGACTTTCGAACAAATAAAGAAAAAACTCGCTAATCTTTTATTCTTTTAATCAATACTAAGAAGTAGATTTAAAGAAATAAATAAAATACTATATTACGTAATATCGGAGAATCTATTTAGAAGAAATATAAGAAGTGATACTTGAATTAAGTTCGTAATTTAGTTATAAAGTTTTATAATATAGATTTTTAATTAGTTGAAGCGATTATACGAGATACGCAGTCGATTATAAGCTTTAACGATTATCTTATCACGCTATAATCGTAGCGAGATCGTTATATAATCGATACGAAACGTATAAAAATTTTATAAGATAGGGTAATAGAGAAAATTCCTCTAAAAGCAATAAAGGAGATAACTTAATCTATTATTTATATCGCGCTATTATAGTAATATTAGAATATAAAGCAAAGACTATAAAGAATAAAAGAATTATTTACTTTAGATAAGATTTGTCTTAGCGATAAGATAAGTAATTAGAAGAGTAATAATTAATAATATACGAAGTACGAGTCGAAAAGATGTGATATATTTGATGGTATGAGATTAGTTTTTCGAATATCATATCGAAAGATATTAAATATTCTATACTTTCATTGAGTTTTTAATAAATATATTATATAATATTTTTTTATATTCTTAAAATAAGTAAAAAGCTTAAGCGAACGCTTATGTAATTATAAAATTCTATAAATAGATTAAAAAGATATAATTTTTTAAAAAAAGTTGAAAAAAAGTTAAAAACGACTATATTTAATAGATATCACACCTTTTCGATCTGTAATACGAAGTCTAAAAAATAATATATTAAGAATTAAAAGAATTAAAAGAAGAGCTCGTTCTCTTCGACGTTATAAGATTTAAGATTTACGCGAATTAAATTCGAAGGAGACGACTCTAATATTAAGCATAGAAAGTCTCTTTTTGAGATTTAATGCTATAATTATAAATAGATAGAATATTATAAGAATTCGTCTAAATACTTAAATTATATTATAAATAATAAGATATATAATTAAGACTCTAATAAGGAAAAAGATAAAGTCTAATACTCGTCGCTATAATATTAGATACGTTATTTATTAAGCGATGATCTCGCTCTCTATTATTAAAAGATAAAATTATTACATTAAATAATAAGCGTGATATTATTACTTTAATAAACACTAATAACGAGAAAATCTTTATATCGTAGTCTTTTATTAAAGAGACGTAAGTTTCTAAGTCTAAATATGAATTAGTTATAATATATACTATTAATAGTTATTAAATATTCTTATATGAAATTTATAATTTAATATTTAATCTCGTAGATAGTCGAGAAAAAAAGTAAGAGTAAATTTTAAAGGCGTATATAATAAATATACGAGGATACGATCTTATTCTTAATTTTCCTTAAATCTATAATATCGATTCTAATATTTATTGACGCGAGTACGGGTCGAAAAGATGTGATATCTGTTGAATATAGTCGTTTTCAACTTTTTTTCAACTTTTTTTAAAAAATTATATCTTTTTACTCTATTTATAGAATTTTATAATTATATAAGCGTTCGCTTAAGCTTTTTACGTATTTTTAGAATATAAAAAATAATTATATAATATATTTATTAAAAACTTAATGAGAGTATGGAATATCCCATATCTTTCGATATGGTATTCGAAAAACTAGTCTTATATTATCAAATATATCATATCTTTCCGACCCGTACTAATAAAGAATTTTAATATATACTTTTTATTATAAATTTAAAGTAGTTATAAATTCACTAATATTTTTATAGATATAAATACGATAATTCTTAGCGACGTTATTAGCTTTTTTTACACGTTTTAATTTCTTTTTCTTAAAAATAAAAATATCGAGTCTTATTCTTAAGCGTTTAATATTAAGATTTTTATTAAAATCTTAAACGACTTTACACTTTAACTAATTATCTTTAAATCGATTAACTACGCTATAACGTAAAGTCTTAAACTCGAGATTATTAAACTTTATATTAAAGAGCGAAAAGTATATTTAAGAATCTAATTATTCTTCTTTTTTAATAACTAAAAAAAAGATTAATAAAGAAATATAAAGATAAAAAAAGTAATTACTTCTATAAGATCGATGCTCTATAGATTATAATTTAGCTAAGAATTATTAATTATATACTCTTTATTAGAATAGAAGTATATTAAATATCTTTAATTATATTAATAATAGAAACGCGTTTTAAATACTAGAACGAAAGAAAGATATAATAAATAAGAATTATTTAAGAGAAAAGTTTGAGAGGAAAATTATTTAGAAGAAAATCGATTAAATATTAATTTCTACTATCTAGTTAATGTGAAAAGATTATCGAGAACTCTACGTGTTAGCGTCTAAATCGATAAAGTTTTAATACGCTTAAGTAATTACTAGAATAATTAT
The DNA here is from genome assembly GCA_033085395.1 of Xanthoparmelia taractica. Classification (NCBI taxonomy): domain Eukaryota; kingdom Fungi; phylum Ascomycota; class Lecanoromycetes; order Lecanorales; family Parmeliaceae; genus Xanthoparmelia; species Xanthoparmelia taractica. The sequence goes on from JANQBS010000635.1 coordinate 3,654, forward strand.
TAAAATTAATTATAAGATAAATTTATTCTTATAGAATCTTAATATTTATAATAAAAATATTCTTCTTTATAATATTACGTTTTCTAAGATATATTTACCGTGTACTTTTATTTTCTTTCTACTCTTTCTTCTATTATTTATTATTCTTCTAGTATTTATTATTCTTCTAGCATTTATTATTCTTCTATTATTTATTATTCTTCTACTATTTATCTTATTATCTATCTATTTAATAAAGTTATTACTCTCGAATTTCGACTTTAAATCTTAGCTCTAATCTTAACTTCTTCGTTCTTAAGCTACTACGCGAGATAATATTTTAAAGTAGATATATTAAATTTATAAATAAAATATTAAGTATAAAGCTAATACGCGAGTAGATAATAGTACGTAAGAGTAAAGAAAAGATTGAAGAAATCATGATATACGTAGCTAATACTAGATAATCTTAAGTATAATTAATTACTTCTACGTAGTCTTTAAGTATTTAGCTATTAAGATTAATCAAGAAAAGTAGATTAGCGTAAGAACTATTAAGTAATAATGCTCGAAAACGTAGATAAAAAGCTAAAAGTCTAATCTCGAATCTATCTATTCTATTTTATTAATAAACTATAACTATTACTTTATATAAGATTCGTCGCTATTAGAGAGAATTTAATTTAATAATTTTTAAGCTCTTCTTTTCGCGAGTAATAAGAGAGATCGCGATAATATATATAAAGAAGATACGTTTTTTCTAATTAATTATTAAGGCTATTTATAAATTAATAAAAGCTTTTCTTTATTATATATTCGAAGATATTAATATTTATATTATTTATACGAAGCGTGTAACTTTAATAACTAAGAATATATAATTATAGAGAATAATCGTAAATTCTTTTTATAATGCGAAGAAAGAAGAGAGAAATTTACTATTATAGAATAGATAATAGATTATTATTATAATTAGCGTGCTAGTAATTCTTCTAGTAATTAAATAAATCAAATGCACTAATAATAGTAGAAATAACTTGTTAAGCTCTAGATAATTACGAAGATCTTTCGCAATATAATACTAAATGCGATAGCGAGCTTAGCTCAATAACGTGATAATAAAGTAAAGTAATAGTAATAACGATAATAAAGTGAAGTAATAACTAGAATAATGATTAAAATACGTTCGCATAATTCTATATAGAGTAACTTGTTCTATATATAGTATATTTTCTATATCCCTGCATATAATATGAAATATTTCTATATATATTAGAATTTTTTTAGATTATTTCATGATATTAGTACGTCTCTTAGACTATTCTATAAAAATTAAATAATATAATCTTAATATTATATTATATTATGATATGATATTGATATCTCATATTCTAGATTATTTTAGATCTTTTCGATTTATAATCTATTTAAGACTAAGAATATTATAATAGTTAAGAAGACTTCGATACGTAAAAAGATTACGTTTAAAAAGATTACTTAAAAATAGTTTTTATTATTAGATTAGCTATCGCCGAAACGCTTTAATATTAAAGAAAGACTATTAAGATTCTTTAAAGCTAATAGAGTAAGTAAGAGTAATAGCTAATTTTACGCTAAATTTAAATAAAAATTAATATTCGCTTCTTTAGAAGAAGAATTTAATTATATATCTTTTACTTTATCGTCTTTTTTAGATATATTAGATTATCGCTTATTAATCTCGTATATTAAGATTTATTAGTATATCGACTTTAGATCTATTTTTAATACGATTTAATTAATCTATTCACGATATATAGAAAGTATAATTATAGAGCGTATTAATAATCTAATAAATTAAAAAGAATTCTCAATTCTTTTATAAAATTTTTTTTTATAGTATTCGAAGATAAAGTATAATTAAAAATCAAATTCTATTTATATTCTCGAAGAAGACTTTAAATATTATCTTTTTTAATATATCGATCGATAATATAGTATTATAATTATTAATTATTAATATATATAGACGTAGTCGGAGTTAAATATATATTATATTTATATCTATTATCGAGAATATATAGTAGCTACGTCTAATAGATCTCGTTGTCGCTATATCTCTTTATCGTAGTCGAGATTTTCGCTATTTAAGTTAACGCTAAGACGTTCTTATTATTCTATCTAATTATTCGTCGCTTTATTAAGAGTAAGATATATATTATAGCTAGCGATATACGTGTGTTATAATAAGATTAAGAACGTATAACTATTAGTAGATCTTATTATTTAGTTGATATTTTCCCTCGATAATTTCGATCTTAGCGAAACTCTATATCGTACGACCTTACTAACACGTTAGATATATACGTTAATCCACGTGTCAAAGCTTCGTGTCAAGAAATAAGAATAACTAGTTCTAATATTCATGGTGTGAATTAATAATATTAATTGAATCTATCTAGCTAGACGAGATATGTGTGTGCCAAGCCATTAAGCGAGCTATGACTAAGCGTATCACACTTATACTAGTGTGTATCGTAACACTCCGTATACGTGTTATAGCTACTACGTACGATATAGTTATAATGTAGTAATTTTATAATATTTTAGAAAATTATTAAAAAAAAAAGAATTTTTAGAAGTCTATTAAAAATCATGTTAGTAATTACTATATTATAATATTAGTTATATATAAATATTTAAATAATTCTTTATATACGCGTGTATATAACGTAGTCGATATCTATTATTATAGGGAATTAAGTATATTAGTAATTATATAAGTAAACGTGTTTTAATTATTAGAATATTTTAAATTATAAATAAATTTAAACTTACGATTAAATTATAATAATAGTAGAATTCTTTCAACTAGGCCAAACGGCCTTAAATAGAAGTCATATACTATTTAGATAGATATAGCAAAAATAGTTAAAAAACGTCTACTACGTATATTTAGTCTTATGAATTAATCTAGTGGAGAGTAAATTCTTCTAGTGTATATTATAAAATCTCTAAGTTAATAAAGAACGTTTTCGAATTGAGATTTGACGACGCGGTGTGTGAAGACGTAATGTGTTTCAAGAAATATTAGGTCTGAAAACAGCTATCTAGAGATATATTTGATCTTGATACTAGCTTCTAAAGATTACAAGTGTCGTTCTAAAGACGTTATATTACGATCTTAATATAAATAAGATCTGGTTCCTTTTCTCGAGGATTATTTATATACTCGAACTTTTATAAGACTATGCGAGAAAGCGTGAAGGGCGCGTATACTCTTTTCTAAACGTTTAAGAATTTGAGATTAAAATAAGTAAAAGAACGGTGAGCGTGCTTATTCGGCCGAGGTGCTAATCACGCTAATAGGGTGCTATATTATTATCTTACCCAGCTCGTATCCTTAAAGCGATATCCTCGGGTGAGTAGCATAATAAGATGGGGGCAGATTTCTATCTTCTTCTACGATGCCAAGAAGATCGCGTATTTAGTCATATTCTCCGTAAGCCCCCAGTCACCCCACGAAGTCATCGAGTTAATTAGTTCTCTTATCTTCTTATCTTTATAGATTAAGACTATTATAAGCGTTTTAAGATCTAGATTCTCGTTAGCTATGTTATCTAGAGTTTAAAGATTAAACGAAGACTGGAGAAAACAAAAGAAAATCAAAGAGAGGGAGAAACTCACATCTCGGACATAGCGCATTGTAGTGGATTTTGTTCTTCCCGTACTTAATAGTAATTTACTTCGTAAGAAGAAATATAGCTCCTTTAGAGGCATAGTAGGTATCGGCGCTCGATTTTAACTTCATTAAACTTAGCATAGACGTTCTATTAATAATTTATCCTCTATGGCCGAAGGGATAAAGGTCTTGAGATAGAAACTATGCGATAGCGTATTTGTAGTCAAGAAAGATAGAGCGAGAATTTATTTTTCTAAAAGGAAGGAGAAAGATAAATAATAAGTAGAACTCGTTCGAAGTATAGAAGTAAGAATTAACGCGAATAAATATCTACTTACATGACGAAATCCCACGTTGCTTTATCCATCTCGTGGAATTTCCCCGTCGACTCCGTATTCCCCGTATTAGCATTATTGATTATTCTACTATATTCCGTTATTTCAGCCTTAAAGAATCTCTTTCTTAGTCTATAATACGAGAGAGAGCGAAGCACTTACACGTTCAATCGCTCTCTCACCTTAACTACTTTTTAAATTAACATCTTTATATTCTCAGCTATCGTGACATTAGTCTAAATATATATTACTTTTCTTTCTTCATAACGCTAATAAATCAACTCATGGGTGAGGGTAGTAACTTTAGTGATGCCTCAAGTACCGCGGGGGGAGGGTTATAGATCGAAATAGACTATGAAAGAGGCGCCGTTGGCGGCGAAGACGAGTGTAATAGCGCGGCCGAGGTTAGAAGAGAAGTTCGTTACGATAATTACGCGAGAGTCGAGGCGAGTAGAAAGTAAAGATATAATTATAATAGGCGTAAAAGTGTTAGAATTAAGAACTATAAATAATTCTATGCTTAAAATTAGTAGATACTTAATTTAGTCTTTTATATTGAACTAAATTAATTATTAAAGCTCTTACTTACGCAGTACGTCTTTTAAACGTCTATTCTCGAGCCTAACTACGTTAACTTAAATTTAAGAATTTAAAGATTAACTCTTTATAGCTTAATAGGGACGGGTATTTATTATATCGTAGTGAATTATGATATTCTTAATACTTTAATAAAACGTAGAATATTATTAGTTGAGCGTTATTAAATGGCTCGTGTGGAAGCGAATAAATATTCCGCTAGTGTCGATGTTAATGTGATTATATTAAGTATATGCACTAGGTTCGATTCCTAATAAGGCGCTAATATAATAACGTAGCTTTTTGAATCTCTTTTCTATCGATCGAAAAGAATATTATCTAATGAAAAGCCGGCTTTCTTATTAACACTTACTGAAGTATATATATATTCTAATGGCACAGATTTCATCACTCGGTTTTATTATATAGCGCTAGATAAAAACGAATAACTACTATCTACGGGTAATTAATATTATTAATTACTGTTAGAATAGAAATAAAGATCGATCGATTATTAGATATTTGAACGCAATAAAGCAATAAGAGCAACTACGCATCTAACGTATTATTTATATATATATAACGTCTTGCTTATTTCTAGAGGTCGGTTGCTTTTATAATAGGCGGAAGTCCCACCCGACGTTATATACGAACGGGTTATATTATGTAAGTCATAGTAGCAGTAAGATATCGAGTAACTACTATCGCTTAAATATTAAACTATGATTATTAATTACTAGCGAAACCCTTATAATGAGATTATTAATACGATAGCTCTATTAAATATAGTAACTTTCTTAATAAGATACTAAATCTCTTAATATCGTATTAATATTATATTAGTATAAGTTTAAATCTATAAATTAAATTTATAAAATTATATAGATATTAATACTCGCTATAATTCGATATCTTTTAAAGTATTAAAGAGCGTATATTTAACTCTATAGTTTATTAAATTATAAAGAGTTTATACGTAAGAGAAGTTAAGTACTATTAAGTTATTACGAGTGTAATAATTATATAGATCTATAATATCAAGTTGGCTTACCTTTTTAATCTGGACTAGCCTCTATAGACCTTAGCGTTTCTTATAATATTTCTTTTTAGATAGATAATTTCTTCTTAGACTTAATTTATTCGTTATATATTATTATTAATTTAATCTAATTATAGTTCTAATATTAAATTAAATCTTACTTTCTTATTACGCTTATAAGACGTGCGAGTTAAAAGAATTCGTTTATAATATAGTCGACAACTTCGAAAGATATTAACACGTATTATTTTAAAATTAATATCTCTTAAATTATACGAACGTATTATTAAAAGATTTAAATTATATAGAATTATTAAAGACTTATAAGTAAGCGAGATTAAAGAAATTATAATAAGATAGCTCTTAAATTATACGAAGTTATTTCTTATAATTAAATATTAATAGCGTATTATAATTAAAATTAATTTATACTAATTATTTAGGCGAATTAAAAAATTATATTTTAACGACTTTTAATCTTTATAACGTATTAAACGATTAAAAAACGAATATACACGCTTTTTATAAAGATTCTTACTATAAAATTAATATAATATTAATATATTTATCTAATACTTAATCTCGCGACGCGATTATAAGTCACGCGATTAATCTATCGATTAGTATACTTTAAACGTATTTTTAATACGATTTAATTATTTTATTATTAATTAATATAATAATTAAAGTCGTGTATATTCGCTAATAAGAATTATTTATATAATTTATTTCTCGACGCTTCGTATCGATAAAGCGTTCTTTATAGTCTATTTATTTATAATCACACTTTATTTAAATAATTATTACTTATATTATAATCGATTTAAGATATTTACTATAAACTTAATTAAATTTATTTTTATTATATTAATTTTAATTTCGACTTAGATAGATTTTATATAAAAAAGTAATTTTATTTAAAAGATTAAAAAATATTATTATTTTCTTATAAAATTAAACGATATCTTAATATTATATACTTAACGATCTATTTATAATTCTTCTAATATATCTCGTAATATAAAGTAAAGCGCGAAAGGTTCTTAGTACGGGTCGAAAAGATATGATATCTATTGAATATAGTCGTTTTTAACTTTTTTTCAACTTTTTTTAAAAAATTATATCTTTTTAATCTATTTAT
>JANQBS010000636.1:0-10382 GCA_033085395.1 Xanthoparmelia taractica
AAGTTAAGAAGATAATATATCTACTATAGTATTTCGAGGTGTATAATTAGATTATATATTATTATATATATCTTATAATAATTATTTATCTATAGAAGATACTATTAGATTATTATTTTCGTTTAGCTAAGTTATTAATTTTATATAAATTTAACTTTATTCGTAAGTATCACGATACGTTTATAAATATACGTATCTAGAATAATTAGAATAATCTTATAGTCTAAATTATCGAGAATAGACGTTATAACGATCTTCTACTATATAAAATAATCGTCTTTATCGATATTAAGTAGAACTTAGATTCTATTCTTAAATTCTTCGATATATATTCAAATTTTAATAAGAAACGATACCTACGCGAGTATTACTAATATATCTATATTTATCTTAATTGTTAGCTAAATTATCTAGTAAATATATATTATAGAATTAAAATCGAGATCTTAAGCACTAATCTTATTTCGTTTAATAATTAAATTTTTAAGTCTAAATAACTCTTAATATATTCGTAGATATTTATATTACTATTATATATAATAGAAGAATTCTTATACGCGCTATACGATTTTATTAGATCTAGATCTAATTAATTAAGATTCGCTGCAAGTAAAAAATTAGAATCGTTAATATCACGGTTTTGGTATCTGCTCTCCGAATGCCAAGCCGGTGTGAATCAATGTTGCTTCGGAGAAGAGTTTTTAGAGTATTCGTAGCATATTTAAACAATGGAAGCAGTTAATTCCACTACACGTTTATTCGTTCGTGACAACTAATTAAAGAATTATTTAGATCTTATATTCGTAAAGACTCTTTCGAATATTCTTCGAAAGAAAGCAAAAATCGAATATCGAGATTAAATCCTACGTTATCGTAATTATAATTATTAATTAACTCTCGTAATACCTAATATATTAATAACGAACCTTTAAAAATAGCTTTAATATAATCGCTTAACCGAGATTAATTCTTAGACGAAATAGTAATTCGTTTATTCGCCGCTAGGGCTAGTTCCGAAGCACGATAATAATTAAAGATGTATTTATAATCTCTTATTTTTATATAAGATCTTAATTAATAATAATATATTCTAGAACTAAGAAGCTCTGGAATACGCGATATATAATAACGTAGTAATTATATTATTACAATAAGATCTTAGAGCTTAGTTCGTTAAAAGAGATCTAAAAAATATCTTTAGATATATATCGATTACAATTTTAGATTAATAATTGCTAGAATTTTACTATAACGATCGCTATTAAATAGAACGATATCTATTCTTCGATCTACGTACGTTATTATTTATATTTAATCTATTTATAAAGACTCTTAATTAAATCTTAATAATAATTCTTCTTTAAATTATAGTACTTTACTATCTAGACGATTTCTTCGCTATTCTAATATCAATCGATAATACGATCGTATATAACTAATAATTTAATCTCGTATATAAAGAATTAGACTTTAAAATTAATTACATTAAGAATATTATAGATATTATAATTGATTTTCTGGGGATTAAGTTCGATAGTATTCTAATATAGATTAGATTTCTTTTCGATAAGCTCGCTCGGGCGAGAAACACGATTAAGAATCTTCTAAATCGAGCGGTGATCTTATATCGCGAACTCGAGTTAGTAATCGATTTCTTATTATTTACTATTAAGATCGTGATCTTAGAGAGAACGTTTTTAAGATAACTTTTCGATACTATTTGAAGATTAATAATACTTATTAAAATTCTATTATATATAAAGATCGATTTATTATAATAAAAGATCTTTCTAAAAGACTAAAATAGTCTAAAGTTAATTCGTTACGTTATTAATCGATTAATATAATATATTTAAATAGACGCATTAGGGATCTTTAATATAAGAAATTATATTCTAAAGCACTTAGATCTCTTATAGTCGATTTAGAAGACTTTTAATATTTCGATATTTATACGTTATTATTAGAAAGATATCTAGTTTAAAGAAATAAAAATCGTATATTACGCTATTCGACTATAATTATAAAGACTTTAAAAATTACGATTAATGCTATATTACGATAACGACGTATATATTTATAATCTTAAAAAGTTCTCTATTCGCGAATTAGCTATAATCTTATTACGAGATATAGTAATATTATTAATAAAATACAATATCTACTTAATCTTAATATAAATTTTAATTAAGATTAATAAGCTAATAAATAACTTATTACGCTTTCGATATCGAAAGATCGCTAACGTATATTTATAGCTAAGATATATCTTAATCGCTCTATAGAGTTAAAACGCGATTTATCGAATTTCTAATATAATTAGATCGTATTATTACGAGAGATAGCTCGTCTTCTCTAATGGGATTTAGTCGCAAAAACGCGAAAAACGTATATTTTATTTATTAAGTTATATAGCGCTTATTGCGTTATTAATAAGAGTATACCTTTCTTTTTAGCGATCGTTAACTTACTTATTAATTAAATTACATATCTTAGCACGAGATAAGTTAAGGCTAAGACTATTAAGATCTATTTAATAGACGTTAAATTAGCTTACGTTAATATAAGATATAAGAATCTTACGATATTTTATAATCCTTAGTTATAAAGAATTATCGTCGATATTTAATATTTATAAGGCGAGACTAAGACGAAAGAACGCCGTTTAATTACTAAAGATCTATTATTATAAATATTTACTTATATTAATTAAGAAGATAAGGTCGAAGTAACGCTTTATATAGTCTTTTATCTTATATTCGCCGTATTTCTTCGTATAAGCGAGTTTATATATATTATACGTAATCGTAAAGTCTAGAACTTCGCGTAATAATTTCTTATTCGTCGCTCGATAAAACTATACGAGAAATATCTTAAACTTATACTTTTAATATTTAAAACGAATTTCTTTTATTAAGAAATAATACTTATTATTACGACGTTAAATAATAACGCTTATATAATAAAGATCTTACGATATCTCTTTAGATAAAAGATTTTATTAAATAGTTCTCTCTTTTAATTAAATAAAAACTCTTTTATTAAAAAGCTAATTATTAATTAATTTTATTAAATATTAATCTCGCTTAATATAAGAGATTATTATTTAAAATACTTCTTTTATAAAGGGGCTATTACTTTAGCACGCGAGACGAGTCTTAGCGATAATAAGATTATACTATTAAGACGCTAGAAGTTCGATTTCTATTGTCTCTATATTATTACTTATCTTAAGTAAATATTTATTATATTATAAAGATATTAATATCTTTTATTTTATTAGCGTTAGTATTAACGATACTTATATTATTAAATCGTTATACGAAATCTTCTACGAAATCTTTATATAACGTCTTTTAATTATTTAAGAGTTTTTCTAACGCTAAGATATATTTAGAAACTTATCTAGATCTATTAACAATCTAGCTAAATTTATTAATTACTAATCTTAGCGTTAGAACGACTTAATAAACTATTTATAATATTACTTAATCTCGATATATATATCTTTTTAAATAAAAATACTAATCGAATAATAAGACTATAAATTATTATATTTTATAATTTAATCCCTATTCTAGATATATACGTATATACGGGAAATATATATCTTCGAGAGTATTATATATATAAGTCTTATATTATTAATTGACTTTTTATTCGAATTCTTCTTACTTAGAGTAATCGTATTCTTTTATCTCACTTATTCACGTCTATATATAGCTATCTAATTAGATATTTTAGATTTATATCGTATAGATATAGAGAGTTTTTCTAGCGCTAAGGCACGTCCAGGGGCCTATCTAGGCCTGCTAACGATCTAGCTGAGCCTACTAACTGCTGACCTTAGCGTTGAGACGGCCCAATCAACTATCTACAGTACTGCTTGGTCCCGATATGTATGCCTTCATGAATGAGAACACTAAGCGTTGAACGATGCAGACGGAGCAAGTGCCGTGGGCGTATTTGGCGTTGGGAGCTGGTCGGCTTTTCGGTGCTATCTAGTAGCTATAGTCTTGGTTTGAGGGGTTGTTGAGGATGTAGTTTATAATGGATCCGTCAGATAGTTCACTATCTCTGCTGAGGGGAAATGGAGCACTATGTTTGTTGCTGTTAGTTGCGGTGCACGAAGGTGGGTCGTGAGGATCTTACGGAGCTGGAGGTGGGTCTGGAGCTCGAAATGGATCTTTGGGATTGGGCTTAGCATCGCCGTAGATATTGATATCACTACCCACCAGGGGGCTTGCAGTGACTGTGATTGAGGCAGCAAGAGAGAAAAGTATGTAGCTGGCTTTCATATCGTAAGACGTTGATGGGATTTGGGACGGAGATTTATTGTCTGCGAATACGCTGAAGGTAGAACGGAGGGAAAAAGCCATGCAGAGAGGAAGCAGTACTTATACTCTCGCACCATGTCAATTCGTTCATGGCTTCTATGAGTTATCCTGGATTAGACGTATTAAATGAAAGAGTGAATAAGTAATCTGCGTTCTGAAAGAGCACGAAATGAAGGGTTTTGTAGCATATGAAAACATTAGCAAGAAAATGACTAGCTCTCAATAGTGCTAGAGAGAGCTTGTATCTATGTGACCTCACTCTCGAACGGTCGTGAGGCTGAAACTATTTTGAAATAATTTTAGAGAGGGGGCCAAAACGAAGTCATTAACACATTTATCGTTTAATAATAATAGGTAGGATATTAGCCCTAAATAAGTCGAGATTAATATTCTCATTTATGAAGGCATACATATCGGAATCAAGTAATACTATAGATAGTTAATTAGGTCGTCTCAACGCTAAGATTAGTAGTTAATAGACTTAGCTAGATCGTTAATAGATCTAGATAAGTCTCTAGACGTGCTTTAGCGCTAGAAAAACTCTCTATATCTATATAATATAGATCTAAAGTATCTAACTAAATAATTATATATAGACGTAAGTAAGTAAGATAAAAGAATACGATTACTTTAAGTGAGAAGAATTCGAATAAAGAGTTAACTAATAGTATAAGATTTATATATATAGTGCTCTCGAAGATATATATTTCTCGTATATACGTATATATCTAAAATAGAAATTAGATTATAAAATATAATAATTTATAGTCTTATTATTCGATTAGTATTCTTATTTATAAAGATATATATATCGGGATTAAGTAATATTATAGATAATTAATTAAGTTATTTTAACGTTAAGATTAATAGTTAATAGACTTAGTTAGATCGTTAATAGATCTAAATAAGTTCTTAAATGTATCTTAGCGTTAGAAAAACTCTTAAATAATTAAAAGACGTTATATAAAGATTTCATAGAAGATTTCGCATAACGATTTAATAATATAAGTATCGTTAATATTAACGCTAATAAAATAAAAGATGCTAATATCTTTATAATATAATAAATATTTACTTAAGATAAGTAATAATATAGAGACGATAGAAATCGAACTTCTAGCGTCTTAATAGTATAATCTTATTATCGCTAAGACTTATCTCGCGTGTTAAAGTAATAATCTCTTTACGAAAGAAGTGCTTTAAATAATAATCTCTTATATTAAGCGAGATTAATATTTAATAAAATTAATTAATAATTAGCTTTTTAATAAAAGAGTTTATATTTAATTAAAAGAAAGAACTATTTAATAAAACCTTTTATTTAAAAAAGTATCGTAAGATTTTTACTATATAAGCGTTATTATTTAATATTATAATAATAAGTATTATTTCTTAATAAAAGAAATTCGTTTTAAATACTAAAAATATACGTTTAAGATATTTCTTATATAATCTTATCGAGCGACGAGTAAGAAATTATTACTCGAAGTTTTAAGCTTTACGATTATATATAATATATATAAACTCGCTTATACGAAGAAATACGATAAATATAAGATAAAAGATTATATAGAGCGTTACTTCGATCTCGTCTTCTTAATTAATATAAGTAAATATTTATAATAATAGATCTTTAATAATTAAACGATATTCTTTTATCTTAGTCTCGCCTTATAAACGTTAAATATTAATAATAATTCTTTATAACTAAGAATTATAAAATCTTATAAGATTTTTATATTTTATATTAATGTGAATTAATCTAACGTTTATTAAATAGATCTTAATAATCTTAAACTTAATTTATCTTATATTAAGATATACGATTTAATTAGCGAGTGAGTTAATAATTATTAAGAAGAAAGATATGCTCTTATTAATAGCGCAATAAGCGCTATATAACTTAATAAGTGTAATATACGTTTTTCGCGTTTTTGCGACTAAATCTTATTAGAGAAGACGAGCTATCTCTCGTAATAGTACGATCTAATTATATTAGAAATTCGATAAATCGCGTTTTAACTCTATAGAGCGATTAAGATATATCTTAGCTATAGATATACGTTAGCGATCTTTCGATATCGAAAGCGTAATAAGTTATCTATTAGCTTATTAATATTAATTAAAATCTATATTAAGACTAAATAGATATCGTATTTTATTAATAATATTTCTATATCTCGTAATAAAATTATAGCTAATTCGCGAATAGAGAACTTTTTGAGATTATAAATATATGCGTTATTATCGTAATATAGCATTAATTGTAATCTCTAAAGTCTTTATAATTATAGTCGAATAGCGTAATATATAATCTTTATTTCTTTAAATTAAATATTTTTTTAATAATAATATATAGATATCGAAATATTAAAAGTCTTCTAAATCGACTATAAGAGATTTAAGTATTTTAGAATATAGTCTCTTATATTAAAGATCTCTAATACATTAATCTAAATATATTATATTAATCGACTATTAATATAGCGAATTAACTTAAGATTATTTTAGTCTTTTAGAAAAATCTTTCATTATAGTAGATTAATCTTCATATATAATATAATTTTAATAAATATTATTAACCTTCGAATAGTATTTAAAAGTCGTCTTAAAAACGTTCTCCCTAAAATCACGATCTTAATAGTAAATAATAAGAAATCAATCGCTAACTCAAATTCGCGATATAAGATTATCGCTCGGTTTAAGAGATTCTTAATCGTATTTCTCGCCCGAGCGAGCTTATCGAAAAAGAGTCTAATCTATATTAAAATATTATCGAACTTAATCCCTAGAAAATCGACTATAATATCTATAATATTCTTAATGTAATTAATTTTAAAGTCTAATTCTTTATATACTAGATTAAATTATTAGTTATATATAATCGTATTATTGATTGATACTAGAATAGCGAAGAAATCGTTTAGATAATAAAGCACTATAGTTTAAAGAAGAATTATTATTAAGATTTAATTAAGGGCCTTTATAAATAGATTAAATATAAATAATAACGTACGTAGATCGAAGAATAGATATCGTTTTATTTAATAGCGATCGTTATAGTAAAATTCTAGCAATTATTGATTTAAAATTCTAATCGATATATATCTAAAGATATCTTTTAGATCTCTTTTAACGAACTAAGTCTTAAAGTCTTATTATAATAATGCGATTACTGCGTTATTATATATCGCGTATTTTAGAGCCTCTTAGTTCGAGAATATATTATTATTAATTATACGGGCCGGAAAGGTCTGGTATATTTAATGGGATATTCTATATTATATCGTATTATATTATATTATGAGAGAATATTATAAGGAAGTTATATCAGATCACTTATAAAGATATAAGATGGGAAATTACTAAAATCATGAAATGATCTGGGAAATTTTTAATATATATAGGGATATTCCATGATATAGATCATTTTCTATATTAGGTAACGAATAAGATAAGAAAATTCCAGGTTAATATACAAGTTAGGGCGAAATTAACTCAAATAATTATTAATCTTCGGTATTTAATAAGTGATATTAAGATAAACTCCCTTTTAATTTAATCTCGCTAAGTAAATATAGCTATTCTAATAAGTAATAACTAGAATAATAACTATAATATATTATTTTCTTGAATTGCAATCTACGTAAAATCGTTAAGCTAATCTCTTTTCTAATTATTTATAGAACGATTTTAAGTTATCTCTCTTACTCTTTTCACAGATCTTGAATCTATAATAATTAATCTTCTATTACTTTACGTTAACTTCTCTTCTCTTAATTAAAGAATAATTAATAAATAAAATTTTAATAAAAAAGAATTAATTTCTTACTTAGATTAATCTAAAGAGTACTTTATTATTATTACTAATATAATTAATATTAGAAATCTCCTCTATCTAATAATTTCGAATTTTTTAATTAATCTATCTAGTTTTAAGTAATATATTAAGATCTTCTCTAAGTTTCATATATTTTATTTATAACTATTCTATTAATACTTTATATAAGAAATTATTATTAAAGCTCGAAAGATTAAAGACGAATAGCTTTTTTAACTATTATATAGTCGCTTAGCCCATAAGAAACATCGCTTATAAGCTATAGCTTTATTAGATACGACTAAGATATCTCTAGTCACACGTGTTATTATTGAGATTTAAGACTTTAAGCTTTTTTATTAATTAAGAATTAATAGAGTTTTAAAATAAGTAAAAGATACTTAATTAAGATTAGAAATTTAAGTTATAGCTAGAATAATAAATAGAATATTAATCTTCTCTTTTATATCACTAAAATTAAGTATTATTTAATACTTCTATCGTCTTTTCGATTTTATTAATAATATTATCAAGCGACTCTACGCGACTTCTTACTCGTTTAGCCCTCTATATTTAACTACTAATATTAAAATATTAATAATTTCGATACGTTTATTCGAGCGTATTCTAATATATCTCTATTTAAGGTATTTAATTAGACTTAACTTTTTAATTCGATTCTTTTAATATTATATCCCTATAACTTAAACGTAAAACTATTATTTATTTATAAAGATATCTTATATTCGATTAAATCTCGCTATAGTAGATAGTTAACTTCTTACGAGTCGTCTTTAAAGCCTCGCGAAGTTCGACTTTTCATAAAACTCGCTTAAGTCTTAACTTTCGAATCTTCTTCATAATATAATTAAATAACCTATTATAGATATTAAATATATAATAAATTATTAACTCTTTATTCTTACTTATTAGCTTCGTAAAAATATAAAATAGTCTAATTAATTTAATTAGATATTTAACTTACGACTATTTATTCGCGCTAAGTTTAAGAAAGTCATTTAATTTCTTCTTAAAAAAGTAATCGATATCGCTACGAAGTAGATAAGATTATATTAATATATAATAGATTAAGTTTCAACGAATTTTAATACTTTAAAATAATTTAAGTGCGCGTTTTTATTAATATAGCTTTTTATCGATAGATGAATAATATTAATTAATTAAGTTATAAGTATTATTAAGTCGTATAGATTAAAGCTCGAAGAAATACTTTTTACGCTAACTATTAGCATTAATATAGATTTCTATTTCACGAATTTATATATATTAGATATTAGTAATAACTAGAATAATAACTAGAATTTATATATCTTAGCTAAAATTATTAATAGATCTTTTCTTATCTTTAAATAGCGTTTTATTTCTTTAAATTATATTAGCTTTTCTAAAAGTTCTCGTTAATTAAGTTAACGCGAATTTTATTAAGAAGCTCTTATAAGAATAATTAAATAATATACGCTATATAGAAGATATATTTAAGATCTCTTATATTCTACTCTTTAAGATTAAGTAAATTATTAAACTCGCTCTATAAAAGAACCTCGATTAAATCACGAAAGAGTATATTATTTTTAATTATATTATTAATTATTAAAGTTATAATTCGCGTCTTAAATATATACTTCTTAAAAATCGATTATATAAGACTTATAAACTTCGCATTAATATATTTACTCTCGATATACTCGAATTTTAAAAGCTTCTTATAATATCTTTAATCGTAATTAATAAAGAAGTTAAGAAGTATAAAATACGATTAACGATTATTAGCCGATTAGTTATCTAAGGCTAAAGATATCTTAATATTATTATTTAATAAACTCATATATAAATTTAACTTAATTTCTTTAACTTTAGAAAATAATTAATTTTTAATTATAGATATAGAATTTATATTTACGAGAGAATTAAGGTAGCGAAAGATTTATAATATCTCTAAATTATCGATAATAGTAAATAAGACGTCTATAGCTATAATTTAACGACGGAATTACTTGGGGAAATTCGCGCGAGTAAGATATCTATCATCTAGCTTTGTCTTGATATCTTTCTTTAATCGTCTCTATAGCGTAAGATATTAGTTCTAGTTATTATTCTAGTCATTAAATATTAAATAAATCAAATAGATACGGGTTGGAAAGGTGTGGTATCTATTGAACATAGTCGTTTTTAACTTTTTTTTAACTTTTTTTAAAAAATTATAT
>JANQBS010000637.1:0-10380 GCA_033085395.1 Xanthoparmelia taractica
AATTTTTTAAAAAAAGTTGAAAAAAAGTTAAAAACGACTATGTTCAACAGATACCACACCTTTCCGACCCGTACTTAAGACTTTATAGTCGTCTACGAGAAACTTTATATCTAATTTACTTACTTTATATTTAAAACTAATTACGTAGTCTTATAATATTATAACTAGAAAAGTATAATATATCTAAGAAACGAAGACTCTTTAAGGCGAGCGAATATCGATCTTATAGAGTTTTCTAGCTTAATAGCTAGACTAATATTATTATAAATTTAGTCGATACTAAAATTATTAAAAAGTAGATATATTAAATAGCTAACGACGATCTCTTTCTTAGTATTTAAGAAATATTCGAAATCTATATTTTTAAAATACTCTTACGTTATGTAATAGACTAATCTAATAGTTGTTATCTTAAGATCGATAGTAAGTAAACTATAGTACGCTAAGACTATTACTTTAATATCGCTAAGATTTTCTTTATTAAATACAAATTCTCTAATCTTAATCGCTAACGTATAGTATAATTTCTCCATAGTGAGTAGCCTATAGATATATACAACCTAGCTTAGCGCTCGCTTCGCTGAGTTTATAAAACCTAGCTTTTAAGCTTCTACTCGCTATATCGCTTAAGAGTAGGCGATCTTTAAAGTATTAATATCGATTAGTAGTACCTTAAGTGCCTATTTAATAGTCTTAGTAGTGATTATCTCAACTAGTAACTCTATATATAGCTAGACTAGTAGAAATATTCTATCGATAGCTTTTACTATATAGTTTACTATAGCTTCGAATTAAGTTAATTACATATTAATAGATTATTAATATATCTATAGATATATATCTAAACGTCGTAATCGCTAGCACGAGTCTCTAAATATAAGAAATCTTAAAAAATAAAGTATTCTAGGGAAACGAAGCGCGAAGTTATTAGAAGATAGATATTCTAAGCTATCTATAGTAAGCGTAGCTTTATTAGTAGGATTTAGCGAGCTTATTTACTAAAGTTAATTGGTCTAGCGTATCTATAATAATATACGTCTCTAGAAAGTTAGGAAGTAAATTTATAAGTATATTATATATTGCTTTAAGGTCTAAGTACGTTTTAATATTAACGTGCTAACGATAAGACTTTATAACGCTCTTAGATATTATATTATAATACTAAAGAATCTATTTAAGAATACTAGTAAGAAGATTAATTAATATCTACTCGTATTCTTTTCTATAGTCGTAGTATATATAAATTACTAAAATATTCTTTTAATAAAACGTACGCTATAGATAGTCTATCGCGATTAATATTAGCACTATCTTTTCTATACCTAGTATTTCCCTATATAATAAAGTCTATTTAAGATCTTCTTTTTATATCTTAAATTCTAACAACTTAAAGAGCTGTTAGTCTATATTCTTCTTCCGCCTACTAAGAATAGCACTCTATTATACTAAATACTTTAGAGGAGATATCTACTCGAGAAGTACTAGGCGCTCGCGTTAATTATTATTTAACTCTAAGTTCTCGACTTTCTTATTTACTTTTAAAATATCGTTAATTATAATTTAAGATATCTTACTTATAAGACGGGAAATAAAAGTCTTAAGAAGAACTATACTTAATGTAATATAAGAATAGAAACTCTTAATAGTATTTTAATTCTAAAGGACTTTCTTTCTCGTTTTTTTAACTTTAGAGTCTATCGTCGAAGATTCTTTTCTAAGACTCTTATTATCTTTAAGAACAATATCTATTTCCTTAAGCACCTTGCTCGCGTCTTCTATTGATAATAATAGATTCGTCTTCTTTTCGTCGCCAATCTTACGTTTAGATATATTGCGTATAACGTTTTTCAGGATAATATAGAGATTAGCGACGCTATAAATATATTAGAGAAAATATATATATAATCTATACTCTCTAGAGACTATATACTAGAAATATAGACTTACTCGTTACTAATAACTTTAAATTAATTAGAAGAGTATCGGAACTTAGCGTAAATATCACGAGCAAGCTTCGAGATCGTAAGAATATCGCTAATACTTAAACCGACTAATATCTTAGCTTTTTAGTTAGGACTTAGCTATAATTAAATATACTTTGAAGATAATATAACGATATAATTCTAGTCGTAGTAGATAAGTAATAGAATAATAAGCTACTAAGAGAAGTATCGTGTTTAGTCTAATTACTAAGAGAGTCTTATCGTATATAATCTACTAAGAGAAGATATACAATACTAGAACTAGAGTTAGTATCGTGAGTTTTTTAAAAATAGTGCTAAGTATAGTCTAACTTAGTAGTAGTAGCTTTAATAATAGCGAATCGATAATAATAATATTACGCTATTTAATGCTAATTATTATTCTATAAGTAGAACTTATAGTCGAGATAGATTTAAGAAAAGTTAGAATAGTAATAGCTCTACTAGATATAGATAAAATATTACTCTTCTAGCGGAGTAGAGTTATAACAAATTTTTAACGTTTATCTCGAGTAGATTTAGCGACGATATCGTATATTTATCTTTTATAGTATTCTCTAAAGAGTAACTAAAAACGACGAAGTAGACGATAAATCTATTTTAAACGAGATCGAATATAGTATAAAATTATCTAAAAATAAATACTAGGAGATATATTAAAAATAGAATTAAATTATACTTTAAAGTTATAATACGAAGTGCGATAATAGTCTTCGATAATATTAATATAAGTTATTCAACTAGCTTACGATTATATTAGATAAGTTATGAATAAGACTATTAGATAAACCTATATGAAATTTATAACTTACAGACCTATTAATTCTTACTATAGATATTCGATATAACTCTTAAAGCACTATAGTATATACTAGAGACTCTTAGGGTAATCTTTATTAAATCTTCGATTAGAAGATCTTATAGAAAAGTATATATATAAAAGAGCTCGAGATCGCGAATTAGTAGATAGAAACCTAAGTTATACGAGAGTAAGAGTTCTTAGCACGGCATTCGTAGTAATTAAGCTTTATCTAGAATAAGTTCTATAGACTTTTATAAATTCTAAGATTAAGAGGGACTAAGAAGAAGAGAAGCTAGAAATAAAATATCTAGAAAAGTAGTAGAGAGACTAAAAGTAAAAGAGCTAGAGAAGCTAGAATTAGCTTCGGAGAATAAGAATTAAAGGTCTCTATACTTACTCGCTTATAAGGTAAAGATACCTTCGTTTAATTAACTAAACTTTCGTTAGTAATCTACTTTCTATATTCTATCCCTAGCTAATTAATATAGAATCTTTATAATATATCGTACGTAATAATTTACGGAAAGAAAGCTGAGCTTAATAGGGAGAGTAGATTGATTAACGCGATTTCGTTGCGCAGATATTGCGTTAATAAGAATTTATAAGATATATAGAGATTATAGAGTATAGTATTATCAACGACGAGAGAATAGAAGAGTAGTATTTCGTTAAATAATATTACTTCGGGGAGAGAGTCGATTATAACTCTACGTGTAGACTCTTCGATATAGTATATACTTAACATTATTAAATCTTCTCTACTCTTCTAGAATCGTCGACTATAGTCGAAGAATATAAGTAGAATATTATTATTATTATTATCTAAGCTAAGTTATTTATAGTGTAATTAATCTAGAGCTTATAAAATAGGGAAATTATTAAGACTTTAGCTTCTTAGTGAAATATCGTTAATAAAAACTATTAAAGAGATTTAATTCTTAAAGATAAACTAGCTACGATATTAGTATTAAGAAGAAAAGTACTAGATTAAAACTTTAGTGTTTCGAAAAGCGTTTATATAAAGATTACTACTTTCGAAATGCTATTTGAGAAATAGAGCGTATATAGTAGACTAAAAGATTCGAAGAACGTAGAATAGATCTACTATTACCTATAGTAGCTTAGTATAGCTATTTAAACTTATATAATCTAGCTATCTTAAGGAGCTTTAGCTATATTCTTTTCTATATATCTTAATCTTTATTATAATCGCCTTATATATATCTATTACTATAATTATCTTTAATCGCGACTTCTTTAAAATCGCTAACTAATATCTTATCTTTACGTTCTTAACTAGCTCCCTAGCTTACTTCTATTTCGCTTCGCTATTACTTCTTCGACGCTTATATAGTCATATGCTAAATGGCGCTAGACATAGTCTCTATAGTTACCCTCGTAGTATTAATTAAGCCGAAGATATTAACTTCTATTTATATTCTAATCTAGCTATTATCTACAAATTTAAAAAGTTTATTTCCACACGAATTTCGTAGAGTTCGCACGATTAACACGATTTAGTATATTTAGTAGTTTTTATCTATATCTAATTCTTTTCGCTAATTTAGTAATTAAATTTTATAGACTTTATAATTAATAAATCTAAATAACTATTATTCGAGTTAATTATATTTTACGAATTATATAAATTCTTAATAATATTCGAGTTAATTATTATTTTAAAGATTGATAAAATTTATATATATTAAGAAACTTAAGATTATTATAACTATTATACATTATTCGAGTTAGACGTTATCGCTAGTTTTTATAATATCTATAAAGTATTTAATTCGAATTAATACGAGAATCTCTATATATATACGAAAGTCTCTTATTCACGATCTATTACGATAATTTATAAAAATATTAATTATTTTATATTACGATCGCTTATATATGTAATCTTTAATTATTATTATATATATAGCTTTCAAGTAGTATTTATTACTCTATTAGTTTTTATTTAGTTAGTCTAGTAGCTAAAGAGATCTCTCTCTATTCTATTTTCTATATTATATACTCTTAATATTTTTTCTCTCTATCTAGTATAACTTTATTAATTTATAAATACTTATTATCTTCATATTTCGCTTCTTCTCTTATTCGCTATAATAAAGTTATCGATAATAAATTAAAGTTTAATCTTTTTTATCTATTCTTTTTATTTATTATAATACGAAGTATATTATTAGAGAGATTTAAGTTTTAATTATCGCTTATTAGATTAATTTCTTTCTATATAGTTATTTTATATATCGAGTATTTCTTAATAATTCGCGTATTTCTCTCGTTATCTTCTATAAAGCTTAGATTTAACTTATTAAATAATTTAATATTATCGAATCTTACAACTTTTCTTAAGACGCTTATAAAGCTCGATTTATTAATAATATTATCTAATAAATTCTTATATAAATTATTTAATTTAGAAAATATCTATATTTTTCTCGCTATTCTAGAATATATCTCTAATACACGCTATCGTGTTAGATAATATATAATATCTCTTTTTTATTAATCTAGATCTCGCTAGACTTTTTTAACGTACTCGTATATTTCTAAAAAGAATTATTATCTTACGAGTAATAGAGTAATAATAAAGAGCTTATCTTCGACTTTCTTATTATTTTATCTTTTAATATAAAGAAATTTAGAAATATACTTCTTTAGAGTATATTAAAGAGCGATTATTATAAGAATTATAATATTATCGAATAAAGATAATTAAAGATAATTACTTCTTTATTTAAATTCGAAAGATACTCTCTCGCTATAGAAAACGATTCGATATAATAATATAACTATTAATTAAGACAGAAAGCGCTCTTTATTTTAGAAATAGTTAGTTATAATTATTTAGTCTAAGCTCTATAAAATATATTATATTCTATATATTCTTTAGATATCGGCGCGTAAATCGAAGATCTAATAATAAATCGCTAATAATCGTCTTTAGAGCTTTAAATAATAACGTTATATAGCTCTTAAGATAGAATTAAATAATCTCTTAATTCTTCTTTATTAGAAATAAACGAAAATCGTCTAAATAGTCGAAAAGCTATATTCTCGTTAGAAAGATCTCGAAGCTTCGAGAATAATAATTAATTAGAGATCTTAATATATTTCTCGTCTCTATAATTATAGATTTATTATCGATATCTCGTATAAATCGAGTCTTTTTATAAAGTTTCTATCTCTAATCTCTTTATATTTTAATTATTATTTAATTGAGCGCGTTTATATAATACTTTAACTAAGAACTTAGCTCTAAAAGATTTAAATCTCTAAGATCTTCGCTAGTTATAATTCTTATAAATAAAATAACTTTTATTCTCTCGAATACGTTAATATACTCTTTCTTAATAATGTATTCGCGTGTCTTTAGTCGTGTTATATTATTCTATAGCGTAATTTAATAATTATTATTATTTAAGTTACTTTTTAAAATATCGATTAAAGATTTTTCTTTATTCTAATCTATCGATAATATATTATTTAATACTATTAAAGATAATAATAAAGCTCTAGATTTTTCGATCTTAATTAATAGACGTTTCGACGAAGAATTAAAATATATTATATACTCGTAACGCGACTTCGTTAAAATAATACTTAATAATTCTTTTTCGCGTAGCGTTTTTTAATATCGAATTATCTATAGTTATTTAATTATTATTCTATTATACTTAGAATATATATTTATATCTATATCGAAGTCTTATTAAAGACGCTATAGCTTCGTTAGATTAGAGATAACTTCACTCGATAGATTATTTTCCATCTCGACTTAATATATATTTAATATTATTATTATAATACTCTTTTTATTATTTATCGAGAGCGACTCGATCGATTATCTATTAATAGTCGATAAGTATATTATATTCTATAGATTTCTTAACGATTTAGATATTTAATCGTATAATATATTCTTATCTCGTCTCGTTTATTCTAATTCTTTATCGCTAATAAGAACTATTTTAAATTCTATATTTTATATTAGCTAGATTATATTGAAATTATCTAAATATAGAACTAATTAACTAATAATTAGTGTTATTAATCTTAGTTCTAGATTTTATAGTCTTTACAATCGATCTAAATTCGAATAGAAGCTTTTTAATTCTATTCTATTAAGATATTAATTAAGTAGAATATATAAATAAGATAGAAATATATGAAGCTTACGAATCTTATCTTCGTCTTAGAAAGAAGAATCTTTTCTAACATTTATAATAGTATATTAATTTAAGAGATTATCGTCGAGATTAAGAGAACTTCGTCGCGTATAGTAATTATAATTATTAATAATATCTTCGTCTTCTATAAACTAATAGAATCGTCTAAGAATTCTTTATCTACGCAATTATATACTATATTTATATTCTTCTCGAAGTCGTATATCTTACGACGTTTAAAGAAGCTAGAATTTATCTATTATTTATATTCTTTAACGCGTCTTTTTCTCTATTTACTCTATTCTATTTTACTTATCTTATAATAATATATAAGTAATAATATCTTCGTGAATTAGTAAGTAATAATTTATCTTTTTTATCTTCTTAGCTTTTCTTTTCTTTCTAGTCTCTTTAATTCTTCTCGCTATTATTCTTTCTCGCGTTATACGCTAGCGTCTCTATAATCTTTATAATTTTAATATAGCTAACTTATTAAATAAAATACGAAGTATTATTAGTTCTCTATCGTTACTAGAAATTAGAATAGAATTAATATTTAAAGTTAAAGACGATAACAAATAAGAAGATAAAAGTAAATACGAGTAAATAAATAAAAGAATAAAGAGAAATTATTAACTTAAAGAGAGATATTATTAATTAACGCGTTTTTAATTTATTTAGATTAAATCGCGTCTAATCTTTATTTAAATTAAACTAATTCTCAATTAATATATAACGTCGAGTTAATTATTATCTCTCACTAAATCTCGCTTTTATTATATTTTTTAATATAAATACTTATAGATCTTTTAGTATAAGTACTTATCGATAATAATTACTTCGTTATATTAATAATATCTTTCGACTCTTAGATAGCGTCGTCTAGAAAGCTATAATTTACGCAATTATTAAAGAAGATATTATCGTAGACTTTATAAATATTAAAGACTACGTGTAATTCTTTTTAGTAACTTAATACTATTTTATATATAATAATATATTTCTATTATAATTAATATTATCTCTTAAATTAAAGCTAGAATCTAAAAAGTATAATATATAAAAAAAGACTCTCTTATATACGATAAATAATAACGAGTTTATAGTAAATCTTTATTATAATAAGATTAAGATATTAATATAATAATAAATATTATATAATTTTAAAGCGAAAAGTTAATATTAAAAACTTAAATATTTTCTAGAAAAATACGTTAATATAATTTTTATTTTTATTTATCTAAACGATAATATAATAAAAAGATCTTATTAAGAAGAATTAAGAGAAAATATCTCGATTTAAGTAACAAAGTCGTAATTTTCTCACTTTTCTCTGCCAAGGATTCTCAAGCTTCCTGCATACGCTAATTACTCAACGAATTGACTACCGACTCTAATCCTAAGCAAGAGACTTCTTTGGAGGCGAAGCCGAGACAAGCATTTCTTATAGAGAAAATAACGTATAATTCTATAAGGGGTTGGTTCGCTGGCGCTTAGCAAGCGGCCTAATTAATATAAGAGACGTATAGTCGATACGATAATAATTTCTTTATTAGGTACTAAGTTCTAATAGAACTAATCTCTAAGAAACACGAAAACCCTAGAATATACGAAGAGAATATATAATCGCCAAGGCCTCGCCAAGGTCTTAGATTATAAATCTCGTTATAATCTCGTAATAAACTTTAAATCTATAAGTAATCGACGCTAAAACGCATATAACGCTAGATCTAACAATTATCTTTCTCTTTAAGTCTTAATCTCTAGATATTATTTAATATAATATTCTTATTACGCAATATAAAAAATCTTTAAATCTTATAGAAAATAAGAAAAAGTACTCGTAAATAACGTCGCTTCTATAATATTAACTTTAATTATTAATAGCAAAAGATACGCGCCGTAGACGCGCGTTAGTACTATTACACACATAATATTTATTAATTATAATTATCTCGAGTCTATTATATTAATTATAAATATATAATATAAATCTTCTTTATAATACGATAATCTTAATAATGCTCTTCGAGTATTAATAGACGACTCGATATATTATAACTAGTTTTACTATTTATAAATTAATAATAACGTAGTCGCTAAGTATACGTAGAAGACTTATTAAAAAATCTTAACTTCTTTAAGTAATAAGAAAAAAGAGTTTTTCTAATACGTTATCGTTTCTATAACATAAAATTAATATATCTATAGTAAACGATATATACTATTAATAGTTTATTAAAGAGTTTTTCTAACTCTTTTATAGACGCGTAAAAAAAATTCTTCTATATACGATATCGTTTCTATAGCGCATATCGCTACTATTCTAAAACATATACATTATACGTTATTTATTCTAATTCTTAGGGGGCTATTATTAAATAATTAATAATCACGCTTCTATGTCTTTCTATAGAACTATTCTAACTTCTATAATAGAAGAACGTAAGACTAATTTATTATTTATTATTTTATTATTTTGTTAATAGCGATATCGACAATATAACGATTCGATTAATTAGAATTACTAGAAAACTTTATCGACGATATATTAATAACGATATCGTAAGTAATAATTATTAGCGTCTTTTAATATTAATAAATTTATCTTCGCTTTCTTAAAACTTTTCTCTTCTTTATAATATTTAATATACTTCTCGTAAGTTCTTACTTTAACGCTATAATATCGCTCTTAAATATATTAATGCTATCGTATTACTAGTTAACTCTTATTATTATAACTTCTTCTAACTTCTTTATTGTAAGTGTTATTAAACTTTCTCTATCGTTACGCTAATATTAATATATGCTAACACTCGAGATAGCTCACATAATAATAATAACAAGTAAGTTTCTTAACGCTTCGTTATCGTATACTAATATAAGATAATATCTACTCTCTCTTATTATTAATACTTTATTCGCTTCAACGATAATTATATTAAAGATAAGTTCTTATTTTATACTTATTGTAAAAGCGCTAAAAAGAGAATTCGAGATTATATAAAAATTTCGTCTTTTCTTTATAGAAAAATTAGAAAGACTCTTTATCGCGTTCGTCGAGTTCTTAAAATTATAGCGTCGATAAAGCGTAATCGAGCGTATATTAATTATAAGATTACTTAATTTCGTAAGAAATAGGGCTTAATTATAATTATTAATAATTAAGCGATTATTATTATTATAACTCTTTAACGCGATCTTTAAATCGCGAAGAAAAAACTTAAGACGCTATATAAGCGCGTTAAAGAGCTTAAGAATTATAATAAACTTCTTTAAGAGAAGATAGATAATATAAACGTCTATAAGGCGAAGTTAAAAGAAGTCGTCTCTAATAAGTACGGGTCGGAAAGGTGTGGTATATTTGATGGTATGGGACTAGTTTTTCGAATATCATATCGAAAGGTATGAGATA
>JANQBS010000638.1:0-10363 GCA_033085395.1 Xanthoparmelia taractica
CTTAAGCTTTTTACGTATTTTTAGAATATAAAAAAATATCACGTAATATATTTATTAAAAACCCAATGGGAGTATAGAATATCTTATATCTTTCGATATGGTATTCGAAAAACTAATTCCATATCATTAAATATATTATACCTTTCCGACTCGTAATAGTATATTTAAAGATTAACTTATAATCTTACGCGCGAAGCTATTATTAATCGTATCTAAATAAGCGAAATACGCTATCGAGAATAATCGATAACTATTATCGATAATAAATAATAATAAATATTCTATAAAGACGTTATCTAATATTAAAAAGCGATGAAGAAAGTAAGGCTTAGAATAGCGTAAGTTAAGTCTTGCGAAGAATATAATAAACGATTAAGATTAGAATAAAGACGATAAAGAGTAGAGTGAGAACGAGTAAGATTAAGATAGGAATAATAAAGAATAGAGTAAGAACGAGTAAGATTAGGTCGAGGATAATAATATTATTATAAATAAAGTCGACGTAGAAGATAAGAAGATTAAAGATAATAGTATAGAGAATATTAACAAAGATCTCGATAGCGATAAGATAATAAATAAAGATTAAGAGAATAGCGACGCGAGAAAGAAATTAAGATAATGAACGTTATATCGTCTTTAGTATTATTACTAACATTTAATAGCTTATACTTTTATAGTAATCTTATCTTAACGATTTAAGATAAAATTATATAAAAGAATCGATTAACGACTAGAATAAATATCGATTATAAACGTATAGCGACACTATAGAGTCTGATAGTAATAAACCCTAGCTATATTAAAGATCTCAATTATCTGTGTTATCGATATATAAGAGCTATAGTCGTATACTATAAACTATAGATAAAGATAACGAATTACGCGATATTACTAATAAGACTCGAACGATTTATATTATTATAATCTTCTTTATTAGTATTAAAGATAGTCTCGAAGACGTTAAATTAATTTTAAAAAAAAGATCGTCTTAATATAACGAATAACTCGATAGATATATATATATATTCGGTGCTAAAGACATCAACGCTATTCGTAGTTACTAATATTCTTATCTAATAATTATTAATTAAGGTCGTTTAAAAGCTTGATATCTAAGATATTTAAAAGCGGGATAAGAGTCTTAATATTAATATATTTAATTAATTATAAAAAGATGTAAGATACGACGACGAAGTAAAGTAAAGAGTAGGTAAGTTAATTTTCGTGAAATTCGATATATATAAGTATTATTAGTGAAAGATTAACGAGAAGTCAAATCGAGGATGGCTACGAAATATGCTTTACTCTTTCACGCAGCAAGCTATTCGCTAAGACCTGGAATATTAACTAATATATGTAGCCCTAAGACCGAATAGAAATTTCAGGCTTATGTTCTATTCGTATTATACTAAGTACGTAACTTCGGGGAATAACACTATCTTTCGTTATATCGATATAAATATATCAAGTTTTCTTAAGTTAGAACGTGAAGACAATATTATTTAGAGTTTTATCTCGTTAGATAACGAGTCTCTAAGCGAAAACTACACGAAAATAATCCCCGAATTTTATTATAATATAAGAATATAATAGGCGATTCTAGAGAAGCGAAATTTGAAAGATTAAGATCTTAAGACCTTAGAATTTATTAAAGACGTTATTATAATTTATATTAAAGAGAATATTAAGCGATAAGACGATTTCGTCTCGATTCTCTATTAGCGAGATTAAGTAAGAATATTTAGACCTAAGATTATTTATAAGTTTATAACGATAGAGCGGGATTATAAGAGATAGCGTCGGATAATTCTACTATAATTCGTCGATATTAGAGAGAATAATTTTATCTTAAATTACAAGAAGTCTAATAGCTAAGAAAATCTATATCTCGTTTATATTACTTAGATAGTCTCTATTAAGACGCCCTTCGATTATTTAAAAATATATAATCATATATTATATAAGTTCTTCGCTAGCGTATAACTATATCTAGACTCTCTCGTATCGTAAGCCCTAGTATATTAACGCACTTAGACTAATTTATAAGTGCTTTGGCAAGTAGTAATTCTTTTAAGTAATAATCGAGAATAAATAAAATAAACTATTAATATAAGTCGTCTAAATATTCTTCGAGCTTTTAAGATAGTATTTCGAGAATAGATAATAATCGAGATAATAAGCTTTAACGTAAACTCGTATTATCGAATACTAGCTAATATTTCGTGAGTTTATATAAGTTATAATAAATAAAATTTAGAGATAGATAAGAGATCGAGATAAGAAATTAAATACGTTATCGCTAAATATATACGATTTCAAATTGCCGAGCGATATTAGATCGTATACTATATTCTTATAATTTTCGATAGTTATTATCTTTATAGTTAATAAATTATTTACAATTCGCTTATTAATAAGATAAATAATATATATCTTTAATAGATCGGCTTCGCAATTTAAACGTAGCTAGTTCTTATCTTAATAAAACCTCGCGTTATCTCTCTTACTTCTTTTTCTTTAGATCATATATCTAATCGATTATTTTAATACTAAGTCAAATATTAAAGTCATCGCATATAGACGCGTAATTTATATATTCTTAATAAATTATCTAGTTACGTTCGTCTTAAGTGAATCCCTCTATAATAAGACTCACGTATTTTTTACGCTACACTTATCGTTATTATAAAACTTCTACGCTAAAATTAATTCGAGAAATTAAATTATAAAAATTATTATAAAGAATCTTATAATAGATATAAGGCGAGAGAAAAATATATGTAATACGTTAAAGAAGAAAATAAAGAGACGATATCTTATTAAGACGAGATTAGATATTTCGATAAATAGAGTTAAATTCGCGAAAGCTTTTATATAATTAAAGAATATATTTTCGTTTATATTTTATTAGAATATCTTTAAGATATAATTAGAAAAGTATAAGCTAATTATAGCGAGAAAGATTATTAATTTATATTTATATTGTTATAAGAGAAAGCGATTATCTATAGTAATCCTATTATCAACTAAGACGATATCGAAGATATATTTTTTATCTCTTAATGAAATCGATATATTCGCGCGATCGAGTTTAATTACTCGTTACACGATTTTTTATATCTCGAAGTATTAAAGAAAAAGAAGTCTTCGTCGAGTATTACGTCGAAAGAGCTTAAGTTTAATATATTTAAGAAGTTACTAAAGAAGAAGAGCGTATATCGATCGAATATATACGAGTAAATTATATATAAGATTAAAAATATAGACTTAATAATAGATATCGCTTATAAATTTAGAATAATCGTATTATAGATATATAGAATTAAAGAGAATTTAATCGTCTTTATTATTAAGATCGCTAAGTGCGAAAATCTAGATATTTATTTAATATATCTAGCTTTAATATTTTTCTATTAAGCTAATCGAAACTTAATCTTTATATATTATATATCGTTAGCGACGATACGTAAAAAGTTATTTATTCGACGTCGATAATCGCGATTAGATTTATATAATAGTATTAATTTTTAGTTAGCGCTTAGTAATCTTAATAATTAAATATATTAAGCTAATTAAATTCGTTACTTAGCTTATATAAGAATATCTTAGCTAATCTTATCTTTATAATAACATAATCGCGATACGCTAATTTATCTAATTTTCTTATTTCTATAGTAACGAAAGATTATCTCTTATTTCTATTCGTAATAACTTAATTATTTATATACTCTACGATCTTAAGCTTTTCGTATCTTAACGTAGTATATATTATATACGCTTAATCGATAGATATAAGATATCTAATGCTTAGATAAATAGCGATATTAAGTAAGAAGAAATAATAGTAGATAGCGGCGAAGATAACTTAAATAAAGTTATAGAAGTAGAAGATACGCGTATTAAAATACACTATTTTATTCGATATATTAATACGCTACGTGAGAAGTAGACGCACGAAGTTATTGAATATCTTAATATTATTAATAACGATAAAGAGAATATAGACGTTAAAAGCTTAAGATCGAAACGAAGAAAAGAGAACTAGTCTATCGAAGTCTAAGATCGAATCGCGACGTATCTAATTACTTATAATTACGTTAGATTCTCGTTAATAAGAGTAGATTACGCGAGCTTATTAAATAAATTAAGTAGCTTAGATAAAGATCGAAAGAGTGTAATTATTGAAAAAATAAGTAAACTTATCTTTTTATCGAATATCGAGTACGCTAATAGCGTAAGTAATCGATAAGACTCGACGATAATAAGCTTTAGTCGCGAAAGTCAACGATTATTAATACGAATAATAATCTCTATAATCTTTAGACGAGAATCTAACTACGTATAAAATAAGATAATAATTATTCGTTGTTAATATTAGATTATAAGCAATAATTAAGAAATAATTATAGATAAGATAATAAAGAATATTATAAATCGACTCTAATAAGCGCTTTCTCTTTTCTTCTTATTTATGACTTATTTTTAATAAAATATATTAATATCTTAATACTCGTTTAATTCTAGCTTTATCGAAAATATATCGCTAATAATAATTAATTAAATTATATTTTATCTTTCACGAATAGCGGCGACGATAAGACGCGAAGTTATATTATAAATATTCTTTAAAATAATAAGAAGTCTAGAAGTTAGACGAAACGTTAATAATCGAAGCATTACGAGCGTATTTTTAACTTAATAATATCGATTTATATAATTAAAATTATAATAAGATAAATAGAAAACGATTTATCTTTATAATTAAAGTATAATTAAGATACTTTAAATAAATTTATAACGCGTATATAACTATTAGTACGAGTCGAAAAGGTGTGGTATATTTGATGGTATGGGATTGGAATTAGTTTTTCGAATATCATATCGAAAGATATAGGATATTTCATACTCCCATTGAGTTTTTAATAAATATATTATATAATATTTTCTTATATTCTAAAAATACGTAAAAAGCTTAAGCGAATACTTATATAATTATAAAATTCTATAAATAGATTAAAAAGATATAATTTTTTAAAAAAAGTTGAAAAAAAGTTGAAAACGACTATATTCAATAGATACTATTGCAAATGTGAGTGACGAATAGCTATAACTAAGCAGAAATACTGTTTAATGATTGGCTAAGGCTAGCTAATTAATTCGATTGATCAAGTCTTAAGAATATAAGAAAGGAAGCCTATAAAGACGGTTATGAATTAGTCTATATACTCGCTAAGAAGATTTTATTAGATTCGTTATTATTCGCTATCTTCACTTATAGAACGCTAACTAAATCAAAAGATTTCTCCTCGCTGGAATTAGCTAGAAACCGAGCGAAATAATTATCTAATATTAACACTCCCTCTTTATTATTTCACTTATTTAGAACGAACTTAAGACTATATAGATCGAGTAACTATCTATCTCGCTAGAACGTCTACGAAGCAAGCGGCTTAATTAATATATTAGCTACTTGATCGGCGATAAATACGAAATTAAGTTCAATTAATTTATTCTCGTAGATCTAGCGTATATAGTGATACTAAATATTAATATGCTTAATTCTCTAATAATATTCAGAGTTCTTAACGAGGGTTAGGCTAGTCTTATTGTTATCAAGTAGCTATATGAGAGCGTTCTTAAAATTTCGAAAGAATAGTTCTTTCAGCCAGCGAGTCGTCTATATAATAATCTTTACGACCTTAGTAAGGGCTATATACTCAGCCTTAATAGTAGACGTAGCTATATTACGTTGCTTCTTACTAATTCAAATGCATATGGCTTAACCTCGTAATAAGACGTGATTATAGGTGGATTTGCGATTCAATTTGTCGTTATCATAGACTGAGTTAGAGTAGACTATTAAATCATCGTCTCGGCGAAAGCGTAGTTTATATTTAACTATTTTAATTACGTATTTAAGTACGCGATTAAGTATATTTATATAGCGTATAGTTAAATTATAGTAGTATTAACTTAGCTTTCTAATAACGAAGATCAAGTTAGAACGTATTTTAGTCATAAGATATATGAGACTTTTAATTCGTTTTTAATAATCCCGCTAATTAGCTTATTCTTCTTTAAGTCGAGCGAGTTAGATAGACTTATATTTATCGATTGAAGTACTAATCGAGGTATATTACTTTATATCGTACTGCTAAAGTATTTTTCTAGCGTATTATAACTATTTAATTATTAACGTATTCTTAATTCGATAAGTTTAAATGCTTAGTATTCTTTTTACTAATTTAAAGTCTTTCACCTTAAAGACTTACTTAATTTAATTCTTAATTTAGATTATAAATGCTTTAGTTTTAGTGAATACGAGAATATTATTAATATAGAGGGCGATAATAATTAACTTATTTCTAGTGATTCGAATAAAGATGCATTTATCTAAAGAAATGGCCTTGAAATTTATCTTTCTAAGTATCTCACTAAATTTCTAATTTCAAATACGCGTTAATTATTTAAGGTTATATAAATTCTTTAGTAGCTATAATTTATTTTCTTTAATATCTAGCGAGATAGAAAAGCCCTATAAGAAAATTATATAGATTATCTCTCGTAGAATACTATTAAGATATACGTTATCTATATTTAATTAATAATATAGTAGTTCTAGGAATATTACGAGCGCGAATAGTAATCGTAGGGATTTAAATCTTATAATAAGAGTAAACGTCTTATTAAAATTAATATTAGTTATTTAAATAAAACCTCAAGCGACTAATCTAACTTTATACTTATCGATAATCTTATCGAGATTATATTTAATCTTATAGACTCACTTGCATATAATTAGTTTATATCCCGCTGGAATCTAAACGATCTTTTATATGCTATTAATTATATAAATCGTGAATTTAGTAGTTATAACTATAATTTATTCTCGTGAGTTAGATTTATTAATAACTTCTTTATATATAAGCGACTCGATCTTTAGTAACTTATAGGCGAGATATGCTTTTAATTTATCGAATTCTTCAAAGAATTTCTAGCTTATAATCTCTTTTTTGATACGAACTGACCTATTAAATGCTATTATTAATTTAATAGATTATTTACTAAAGATCTTAATTCTAGGGTTAGATGCTAATATAGTAATTAAAGTATCTAAGATTAATAATTTATAAGTTGCTAAAATCTCTTCTTTAGATGTTTTAGTAACGAGAACTCTTGATATTAAGAAAGATTCAATCGAAGAGCTACTCTTATTTTGCTAATCCTACGGGTTAGATTGCGGATTATCTCCGATATTTGAATTCTTCTACAAGAGATCTCCCTCTGGTTCGGGTTCGCTTGAAGATATATTTTAATTATTTATTAATAGCGACGTGACGTGACCTCCAGGCTATATATTATTATTCTAATCGTTGTCGTCGCTAGATATAGCATTATTTAAGATATTTAAAACTTTATTAGATATCTCGATACGATTAAGGTTTATAATTAAGATATCTACTTATAATTAGTTAAATTTCGAAAGTAAGCCTTTAAGTAATAGTTCTAGACCTTTGCGATTCTTATAAAACTTTATATTCGTAGACCACTCGAATCGATTCTTATCCGGCCTATACACACGATACTAATTACTCGAATAATATCCAATATAAATCCCTAGGTAATTCACGGTGTTTAGCTTGATATCTCGTTGCTTCTTAGCTAGAAATACTCTACATATATACTTAAACATTCTCTCTTTACTAAAATCTAATTTCTTCTTAAATTATAGTTCATTAGATAACTTACTTTCTCTGTTTCTCTACGATAATCGATTATATATATAATATACGTATATCACGGCCTCCGTCTAGAAGATTAATAATAGTTCGAATTAAATTAGTATCGATCTAGCGAGCGTGATCACGATTCTATTGAATCGTTCGGAAATCCCGTTCTAATATACGATGTACGTGCTCGTAGACTTCATCGTCATATCTATATCTAGCAATTCTTTCTAAATATCTTGATACTCCTTCGTATTATTCGTTCTAATCGTTATAATCGATATATAATCTTTTATTAATAGTAATCTAACGTTATTTAAAAGAAATTCATAAATATTTATTTTCGTGACGAGTGAGCGAAGAAATACTCGTTTAATCGTCTTATTAATTAATAATATAAATAGAATATATCTTTTTATAATACTTTTAATTGAAAATAACCCCTAAAAGTCCGTATAAAGCCTCGCTTCGAGCATCGTTATCTTAATCTTAGGCTCGCGATTAATCGTTCTAATTATCTTTAAGGCGTTATATATCTTATATTCGAAATTCGTTAATACGTTAAAAGTCTTAATATCGCTCGTATATTAATATAGATCTTTTAATTAATATACGCTCGCATAGTCGAGTCGTTTATATACGAATTCGAATATCTTTCTAAGCGACTTATCTATAGTTAAGATCTTAGTCGATACTAATTCCTCACTTACTTACTTCTATATCGCTAATTTCTAATTCTTCTAGATCGCTAATTTCTAAGTCACAAATACTCGATTTAATATATAATCCGTGAATTCGTATAAAATATTCGATATATAACCTCGTACGACGATTCTATTAATTCGTTTATTAACGATTTTAATACTCTAACTTCTAAAAATTACTATATATTCTCGTCGATTTAAGGCGTTAATAAATAATAAGTTAACACTTATTTTAAATATATAGAGTACGTCTCTTATAATCTAAATGTGACGTTTAATCCTTATCTAGATATCTTCTTATTCAATAATTAATAACTTACTCTAATCGTCGAATTTAATTAATTTATTATAGAGTGTGAATCTAATAAATAATTCGCGCTAAGACGTTATATATCGAATTACTTCTAAGTCGATAAGTTATTTTATAATCTTTTTATACTTATATAGAATTATTTAGATTTATTCCTTCGATAATTTAGATGAGTTTTCATTCTAATTCTTAATAGTAACTATTACTTTATTCTTACGTCCCGCGATCTAATCTTATATCTTATTCGAGATCTTTTAATTATTCTTGAATCTTAAATTCTTATTCGTATTGTTCTTGCTAAGATTAATATACTTAGATTTATAATAATCTCTCTTATCGCAGTTATAGCACTTAATAACTAATTTATTAATACCTCGAAACCGTTCTCGCTAATCTTATCTGCTACGATCTCCTCTTACTATATTCGCGCCTTCTTTAAACTTACGAATATTCTATTTTACGCTCCTAAGCTATTCGACTACTAGAGCTAATATTAATATATCTACTTAGTCGAGTGTGAACTTAGTTATTATATACTTCTTCCCCTAACACGCGTTTATAATCACCGCAGCACGACTAATTTCTAAAGGCCTAGTCTTCGAGATAAGATTATAAATCTTATCGCTAAGTTGCTTTAGAGTTGAAATTATCTAATTAATAAATTTATTACTTTTCTTAATATAGTTATAAAAACGCTATAATATCGTTATAAGTCGTCTCTTTTTACTCACATTATGAATTCGTTATAATTCGTCTTAAATATTTTTCGCACGCTTTAAATAAGCTATATGCGTCTATTAAAAATCCTTAATATTATTCGTTAATAGAGTAACGATTTATTAATTCAAAATTATTTAATTTTTAATCTCCTTTCTCGTTATTAGGCGAGAAAGACTTTTTAATATTATTCTTTATATTTTTCGTTTACGTAGAAACCTCTTATAAGTTTAAGCTTACGTGTAATAGTTATAGTCTTTTAGCACTCTTAAACGAGCGTAACTCGACTTTAGAAGAGTCTTATCGAGATTCGTTAGATTTATCTCGAGTAGAGAATCGTAAATATCGTTTAAGTTCTTCTACTTAATATAAAGATTCTTCTATTCGTTCGAGATTAATATCGCTATCGCCTTATTAGCGAATATCTTATTATCTTATTCTATTATAGTAATAATATAAACGACTAATACTAAGTCAATTTAGGCTAATCGGGCTTATAATCTATTATAAATATAAGTAACGAATAGCTATAACTAAGTAGAAATACTATTTAATAATTAATTAAGACTAGTTAATTAATTCGATTAATTAAGTCTTAAGAATATAAGAAAAAAAGCTTATAAAGGCGATTATAGATTAATCTATATACTCGCTGAGAAGATTTCATTAGATTCGTTATTATTTACTATCTTCACTCATAGAACGCTAACTAGACCAGGGGATCCCTCCCCGCTGGAATTGACCAGAAACCGAGCGAAATAATTACCTAATATCAATAGATACCACACTTTTTCGACCCGTAACTATTAGAAAAGAGAAGACTTCACGATTACGGGTCGGAAAGGTGTGGTATCTATTGAATATAGTCGTTTTTAACTTTTTTTTAACTTTTTTTAAAAAATTAT
>JANQBS010000639.1:0-10324 GCA_033085395.1 Xanthoparmelia taractica
ATAATTTTTTAAAAAAAGTTGAAAAAAAGTTGAAAACGACTATGTTCAATAGATACCACACCTTTCCGACCCGTAAGTATTTTTCTTCTTTTTTATTTAACTATAGTAAAGATAATAGTAAAAATAGTGTGTTAAGTAATCTAAAAGGGGCGGCAACGTGCTTAAAAGAATAATAATAGTTTATTATAGCAGCAATATAATAATATAGCAATAATATTAATAATAGTAAGCGTGAGGGAGATAAGTTTAATAACGAACCTAATAAGATTCC
This sequence comes from Xanthoparmelia taractica, assembly GCA_033085395.1. NCBI lineage: Eukaryota > Fungi > Ascomycota > Lecanoromycetes > Lecanorales > Parmeliaceae > Xanthoparmelia > Xanthoparmelia taractica. The sequence goes on from JANQBS010000639.1 coordinate 272, forward strand.
GATCGTCCGAGTAAGAATTCCGATAATTTTATATACGAATCTCACTAGATAGAATATAGTTCTCCGCGAAAAGGGTTATTTTAACGATTATAATAAGTATTGATTAAGTAATAATAATAAAGCAATAATAAAGAATCTCTTAAAATAGCTACATAGCTATTTAAGCGTTGCTATTATACTATAATAGCAAAGAGAGTATAATTAGTTCTTCGGTGTGTAAGTCTTGATTATTCTAAGTTGGAAAAATCTATCTAAGTTAGCTAGCCAAGCACTTGCCTTGGCTAATTTCTTGATTGGCTTGGCAGGTGCGTTTTCCGTGACAAATATCTTATTCGTTATATTTCTTACTTTCTTTTACTTTAATTAAGGTTTTTATTCTTATATATTCTTCGATCGAGATTAAACTTTTTATACGATTACACGTAAACGTTTATACGTCTTAAGAATAAAAGATATCACGTTTAGAATAAAGAAGATTCTAAAATTTAAACGATTATAATTAAAAAAAATACATAGAATTATAAAGATATAGACGAATAAATATCGTAAGAAGATTATTTATAATATAGATAATTAAGTTTAATTATCGTTTAAAATAATTAGAATTAAACGCCTCTATAAGAATCTTAAAAATAAATAATTTAATTTATATAGAGTTTCTAAGCGAGTCGATATTTTATATTATTTAAAATTTTCTTATAATATAAAAATTTATTTAATCTTTAACTCTAAGATATTTAGATCTATAATTATAAATTCTCTATCGAGATAGATGTATAATTCTTTTAAATCTATAATGATTAACGAAAATAAGTTATAAAACGTAAACGATATATTAAACTTTAGGCGTTATTATAAGCGACTTTAATATAAAGTTAAATAAATCGATTTAAATAGAGATAATAATTAATACTATATCGATTAAGATAAATTCGAATATTTTAAGAAAGTAATAAATAAATTTTATAGACGATATTCTAATAAATCGCGCTAGGCTTAATAAAGAATCAGACTACGATTGATTTTTATTTATTATTTGAATCTATTCGCTAATACTACGATAGACTCAGCGGAGAAGCCCGACTCGATTAAGCTTCGGGCAAATCGAAACGTCTCACAGTCACACCTCGTTCCTACATTAGTATACGTTCCTTCTAGGCGTTCTAAATCGTTTCTATATACGAATACTATTCTTCTATAGCGCTGGAATATCGCTAGTCGAGGGAGGGAGTAATATTACGAGTATAACGACCACATAGGCCTGCAATATCAAGTCGACTTACCTTTTCAATCGAAACTAGCCTCTATAGACCTTAGCGTCCCTTATAGATATTTCTTCCTAGATAGATAATTCCTCCTTAGACTTAATTTATTCGTTACACATTATTATTAACTTGATCTGATTGCAGTTCTAATAGATAATTCGTTTTAGGGCTAACGAATAAGATAAGTATCTCGCTACGAATAAGAGTTTTAAAAAATACGAAATAAGAGCTAATATAATCGAGTATAGTAAGGTTATTAATATTAATAGTTATTATAATATAACTATTAACTAAAGTTTAATATTTACTATTATAATTATTAAGAGCGAGATTAATACTAACCATAACTATTATTAAGCTTATTATTATAGAGTCGAGATTACTATCGCTAATTACGATAGATCTTCTATTAAATCTTCTTCTTTTCTTCGATCTCTTTTAAGAATCTATTTAACGTAATCTACTTTATAGATTAACTAATATCTCGCTTTAATAATAAGTCGAGATTATATTAAATTCACGTTAATTATTAAAAGACAAAATTAATATTAATATTCTTTGTAATTTGTATAATTAATTATAACTTAAATATAGCTAGATAATTCTCTATCGAAGCGAATATTAATAATATTAAAGCGTTTATTAATTAGTAAGATAAGAGCGATAAAATAATTCGATTTAAAGTGTTTTTATAATATTAAGACTTACTATTTATCTATTTATTATAATATTAATCTCTTAAGCTTATTAAGCTCTCTTATATATTAAATAAGAATAATATTATAAAGATAAATATTTAAGTTAATGCGTATTAACTTCTTCTCTTTCATTAAAATTATATTCTTTACTTATTTCATAAAGAGATATATACTACGATAATATATATTCTTATCTTTTTTAATTATAGTATCGATATTTATTAATAAGATTAGATACGAGTTAAAGAAATTAACTTCTTTTAATCGCTATTACGACGTAGCGTTATTATTATTATTAAGTAAATCTTAAAAATCTTATAAATCGACTTAATCGATTAATTTAGCCAAGTCGGCGATAAGAATATTAAATATTTAACGTAATTTCGCTCGCTAAACTTCTATAAAGCCGATATTAATTATATTAATCTATTTCTGTAGACCTACGAGCTTATAATAGATAGTCTTTTTCGCTAAAGTATTGAATATTATAAATAAAAAATTAAAAAGTGAAGAACACTTTAAGAAGTTAAATAATATAATAATTAATAAGAGCTACGGCGAGTTTATAGTAGAAGAGATATTTAATAAAGTTGAGACTAATAATAAGATTAACGTATAGTCGATAGAGAGTGATAATGCGAATATACGTAACTAACGAATAACTTCTTTAAATCGTAGCACTAATCATCTAAAGCTTAGCTTATTAATTATTTACGATAAGAAATATTTCGACTTATCGAGAAAAATCGATCTATCTCGACGATTTCTTAGGATATCGATATTAATATTTAATCGACAACTTCGATATTTTTTAGCCTATCTAAGATATCGTCGAATTAAGTATTTAATAATTTCTCTTATCTATTATTCAAGAATAATAAGATACTTATAACTCGTTTAATTAAACTTCTTAAATTATAAAATAAATATCACTTTAATTAACTCTAGAAAGATAGTTACGTTCTTAACTTATAGAGCGTGTCTAATAATATCTATTAGAATAATTACGAGAGCTTTTTCGACTCTCTTAAAATACCTAGTACGAATCTTTAAAGAAAAATAGAATACGTATTATTAAAAGAATAATAAATAGCGAGTAGCTATCAAGTATAGAACTAATACTAAGTAAATAATTCGTAATACTCGCTATAGTAGAACGAAATTAGTACGTTGCTATTATTTATTAGACATTAAAAGATTAAATAAAAGATAATTAATTTCTTCTAACGAAAAGTACTATTTAAATACTACTTGCTCTATTCTTGATAGGTAGTTACGACTTCGGCAGGTCTCCCGAGACAGGTACTAGTCCGATACTAGGATAGGCAGGGACTATCCGTAACAAATTAGTGCGTTCGCTCGTATTATTAATCTACGGATAATAGATTATTTAAATAAAATAAAGAAATCTTTAATAGTTTAAAAAGCGATTTCTAAAGCTTCGAAAGAAATTTACTATTTCGATCGCTAATAATAATCTTTGAGATTTCTTAATTAATAATATTAAGTTAATTTAGAAGTACTTTTACCTAGTTAAATACTTTTTAAATTAACTTACTAAAAATTAATTAAATAACTTTTATAAACTTATAAATAATAGATATAATATAGTTTAATTTATAATTTAATAGAGATAATATTAAAATAAAGTTAATAATTAGAGTATAAAAAGACACGAGCGAAGATAAGATTAATTATAAGCTATCGTAAGATGCGTGGCTTCTTATTTATAGAACTAAACACTCTAGATAATATCGAATAAAGTCTTATAAGTACTTTATAATTTCATAAATATATTAGAATAATATAACGATTTCGTAGTATCTCTAGAAGTTAAAATGTTCTTTTCTATTATTCTATATATTAAAATAAGAATATCTCTTATTAGTAAAGAGGGAATATAAAGTTATTATTAATTAATAATTCTATTAATATAAAAGATAAGATCTCGCTAAAAACTTTATTACTCTTACTATTAACTTTCTTTTAATCTTACTATTACTCTTACTATGAATTTCCTTTCAATTAAGACGATAAGAGTTAATATCTATAGCAAAGAGATACTTTTCTCGCATGAAAGATAAAGAAGCTACGTTCTCGCTAACTAGACTATTATTAATATCGAGCTATAAAGAAATTCTTTTTTAATAATTATCTTATTAATAATTTTAAATACACTTCTTATAAAATATAGCATTTATTTCTATTAAACTTATCGTGAAAATATTACATCGACAAAAAGTAAATTTGAGTTTTAGCAGACTGTTAGGCTGTACGAAGCCATATGGGTACCTAGCTAGGGGTGCGCCATGTGGGCTTCATATGGGCAAATAGGGTGCGCCTTCTATGAAGCGCGGCACCCGAACCCATGAGTCATATTTTTGGCTTTATGGTACAATTGGAAAGCGCCCTCACACAGACTTTACTCTCTAGCGTCGCCAATGATGTTCGTTAGCCCATATCTATTATTAAAAGCCCGATAAGCCCGATCAGCAATATTCAATTCTCGTTAACATTATTAGCAACTCTTTTAATTATTAGCGATATTAGCGGATTTTATTATTTAATCTATAGTTATTAAAAATTTAGTTAGCCGCGATCTTTATTCTAAATCTATTACTTTCGCAATTATCGCGTCTTTATCTATCGCATTATACTTATACTTTTAATATATTATCGTCCTTTTCGCATATACTTTAATTATCTATATTATTTAAGATCGAGATTACCTTAAGTCTATCTTAATAGTTAATATTATACTTACTTTTATTATAAGTGCAGTTAAAGAAAATATTAGTATTTCTTAAAGTTAATATTTATCTTAATCTATTTATATCTAAACTAATTTTAATATTATTCGCTTGATTCGTGATTTATTATATCTATTCTAAGCTCTATTACTTTATTATTTAACTCGCTCTAAAAGATCTTATATCTTTTATCGCTTATAATATTCTCTCTCTATTAAAGATACTCTTTATTTCTTAAACTATCTCGACGTTATAATTTATTAAGTATTTATTTATTATTAGCGACGATTTACTTTAAGGGTCGGCCGTCGTTATATTTAAGTATTAAGATATATATATCTTCGTTATTCTTATTGTTATCTCCGTCTAATTACTTCTTTTACTTATATACTATAGCGATTCTAAGATTTTTAAACTTCTTTATATATTAAGAGTAGTATTAGTCGTTAAGTCTTTTTATAAATAATCGAGTTATAAGATAATCTATCTTCTTTTTTTTATTCTCTTCGATGCTATTTATTATTCTTTAATAAAAATAATTAAATTAATTAAAGTGTGTAGAGTTTCTCTCTTTAAGCTCGCGCGCGACGACTTTATAATCTAATATAGCTTTAAGATTCTTAAGTAAATTCGCGAAGCGATCTTCGATCTTACGAACTACTAAAGAAGTAATAGAGTTTATCACGTGTTAAAAAATTCGATAGTGAATTATAGCGATAATCTTTGTCTTTTTCTCTTTCTTTTAATTATCTTAGACGTTCTTAACTTATATAAAGATAACTATATTCTAGTTAATAACGTCTTTTTTATAAAGCATTAAATATATCTTTAATCTCTTATTTATTCTATCGTCGATTTTTTCTAATATCTAGATTATACTCGGAAATCGCGTGATATAACGTTATAATTATTAAAATTATAACTTTAGATAAAAAGAGCTGAAAGAGATAAACGCTTTATTATCTTAATTTATATGCTATCGTTTAATTATAAAAGAAAAATCTAATATAATATAAGAATAATTATTAATGCTAAGAATCGATTATATCTCTAAAAAAAAGTTAGATAATACTTCTATAAAGTCGACTTATACGTTCTTTAGATTTGTTATAATCTATTAAGATAAAATTAAGATTATCCCGTAGTCGCTTAGAAAGATCGCGTTTTTATTCGATATTATAATGCGATAAGTCTATTGTATTTTATATAACGAGTCGCGTTTTATTTATAATTTAAGATCTAAAGTTACTAAGAAAATCGAAAAGTTATAATATATCTTTAGCTCTTACTTGCATTTACTAAATAAAAGTATATACTCGTCGCGTTTTATTAAGATCGACGTATTATTTAAGTCTATTTAATCGTTTATAACGTTGAATTCTAATAACTCGTAAAGTCTTCTCTTTTCTAATAGTCACGTGCGCGCTATAAATTTATTTAAAGTATCTCGATTATACTCTAACTATAAAGATAGATTATCTTTTATTTACTTTATTATAATTTTAGTTATATAAATCGATATTATCGAGTTAAAAATACGCTCGTAATGCTTCAACTATTAACGTTTCGCTTAACTTCTAGGCTTCTTATTATTTTAAAGAATATTTACGATATAACTTCGCGTCTTATCGTCGCCGCTATTCGTAGAAGATAAAATACGCTTTAATTAATTATTATTAGCGATATATTTTCGATGAAACTTTATTTTTAAGTAACTTAATCTCGACGAGAAAGATAAGAATAGATAGAAATTACTTTCTATTAAACTAAATTCTTATTAATAATCTTTTTCACGATTTTTATCTAATATATAACGTCGCGAATTTAACTAGGTCGTGGCATCGTTAGTACTATCGTATATATAATACGGAGATTCTTATCGATAGTTAATATCGTCGCCCTATGTTACTATTATCTCTACGAGATTAAGACGATAATATAGTTATATCGTACTTCTTTCGTTTACCTAGTATTATCGAACTTGCTTATCTTTTCGGTGAATATATAGAATATAAAGCTTATCGTGAAATCGATAACTATTCTTAAACTTACGGGTCGAAAAGGTGTGGTATCTGTTGAACATAGTCGTTTTCAACTTTTTTTCAACTTTTTTTAAAAAATTATATCTTTTTAATCTATTTATAGAATTTTATAATTATATAAGCGTTCGCTTAAGCTTTTTACGTATTTATAGAATATAAGAAAATATCACGTAATATATTTATTAAAAACCCAATGGGGGTATGGGATATCTTATACCTTTCGATATGGTATTCGAAAAACTAGTCCCATACCATCAAATATATCACACCTTTCCGACCCGTACTCTTACGGTAATATAAATATAAGTTAATAATCTTTCTCGCTATGATTAGCTTACACTTTTCTAGCTATATCTTAGGAATATTCTAATGAAATATAAACGGAAATATATTCTTTAGCTATATAAAAGCTTTCGCGAATTTAACTCTATATATTAAAATATCTGGCCTCGCCTTAATAAGATATCGTCTCTTTATTTTCTTCTTTAACGTATCACGTATATTCTTCTCTCGTCTTATATCTATTATAAGACTCTTCGTAATAACTTTTATAGTTTAATTTCTCGAATTGATTTTAGCGTAGAAGTTCTATAGCGACGATAAGTGCGGCGTGAAAGATACGCGGGTCTTATTATAGAGAGGTTTACTTAGAGCGGACGTAACTAGATAATTTATTAAGAATATATAAATTACACGTCTGTGTGCGGTGACTTTAATACTCGACTTAGTATTAAAATAGTTAATTAGATATACGGTTTAAAGAAAAAGAAGTAAAAGAAATAGCGCGAGATTCTATTAAGATGAAAATTAGCTACGTTTAAATTGCGAAGTCGACCCATTAAAGATATATATTATTTATCTTATTAGTAGGCGAATTATAAGTAATTTATTAATTATAAAGATAACGACTATTGAAAATTATAAGAATATAGTATACGACCTAATATCGCTCGGTAATTTGAGGTCGTATATATTTAGCGATAACGCATTTAATTTCTTATCTCGGTCTCTCACTCACCTCTAAATTTCACTTATTATAACTCGCATAAATTTATGAAATATTAGTTAGTATTCGACAATACGAGTTTATGTTAAAGCTCGTTATCTCGATTATTATTTATTCTCGAAACGTTATCTTAAAAGCTTAAAGAATATTTAGACGACTTATATTAATAATTTATCTTGCTTATTCTCGGTTATTATCTAGAAGAATTACTACTTATCGAAGTATTTATAAGTTAGTCTAAGTGCGTCAATAAATTAGAGCTTATAATACGAGAAAGTCTAGATATAGTTATACGCTAACGGAGAACTTATATAATATATAATTATATATATTTGAATAATCAGAGAGCGTCTTAGTAGAGGTTATCTAAGTAATATAGGCGAGATATAGATTCCCTTAGCTATTAGACTTCTCGTAGTCTAGAACAGAGTTATTCTCTCTAACGCCGACGAATTATAATAAGATTATCCGACGTTATTTCTTATGATCTCGCTTTATTGTTATGAATTTATAAATAATCTTAGGTCTAAATATTTTTACTTAATCTCGTTAATAGGGAATTAAGACGAAATCGCCTTATCGCTTAATATTCTCTTTAATATAAATTATAATAATATTTTTAATAAATCCTAAGGCCTTAAGATCTTAATATTTCGAGTTTCGCTTCTTTAAAGCCGCTTATTATGCCCTTATATTATAATAAAATCCGGGGATTATCTTCGTGTAGTCTTCGTCTAGAGACTTATTATCTAGCGAGATAAAACCCTAAATAATATTATCTTTACGTCCTAACTCGAGAAAACTCGATATATTTATATCGATATAATGAAAGATATTGCTATCTCTCGAAGTTGCGTACTTAATATAATACGAATAAGATATAAGTCTAAGATTTCTATTCAATCTTAGGGCTATATATATTAGTTAATATTCTAGGTCTTAGCGAATAACTTACTACGTGAAAGAGTAAAGTATATTTTATAGCTATTCTCGATTTAACTTTTCGTTAATTTTTCGTTAATAATATTTATATATATTAAATTTAATGAAGATTAACTTGCTTATTCCTTACTTTACTTCGTCGCCGCACCTTACGCCTTTTTATAATTAATCAAATATATTAATATTGAGACTCTCGTCTCGCTTTTAAATATCTTAGGTATCGAGCTTTTAGATAATCTTAATTAGTAGCTATTAGGCGAGAGCATTAGTGACTGCGAATAGCGTTAATGCCTTCAGCACCGGAAATGCATATATATTTATCGAGTTATTTATTATACTAAGGCGATCTTTTTTTCGAAACTAGTTTAACGTCTTTGAGACTATTTTTAATACTAATAGAGAAGATTATAATAATATAAATTATTCGAGTCTTATTAATAATATCGCGTAATTCGCTATCTTTATCTATAATTCGTAGTATACGACTATAGTTCTTATATATCGATAATACAGGTGATTGAGATTCTTGATATAGCTGGGATTTATTGCTATTAGACTCTATAGTGTCGCTATACATTTATAATCGATATTTATTTTAGTCGCTAATTGATTCTTTTATATAATTTTATCTTAAATTATTAAAATAAGATTATTATAAGAGCATAAGCTATTAGACGTTAATAATAGTGCTGGAGGTAATATAACGTTCGTTATCTTAATTCCTCCCTCGCGTCGCTACCCTCTTAATTCTTATTTATTATCTTATCGCTATCAAGATCTTCGTAAATATTTCCTATATTATTATCTTTAATCTTCTTATCTTCTACGCCGACTTTATTTATAATAATATCGTTATTCTCGACCTAATCTTACTCGTTCTTATTTTACTCTTTATCGTTTCTACTTTAATCTTTCTCGTTTCTATTCTACTCTTTATTATTCTTATTCTAATCTTAATCGTTTATTATATTCTTTATAAGACTTAACTTACGTTACTCTAAGCGTTACTTTCTTCATCACTTTTTAATATTAAATAACGTCTTTATAAAATATTTATTACTATTTGTTATTAATAATAGCTATCGACTATTCTCGATAGCGTGTTTCGCTTATTTAGATGCGGTTAATAATGGCTTCGCGCGTAAAATTATAAGCTAGTCTTCAAATATATTATATATCTTAATTTAGTCTTCACTCATAACTCTTCTTATATCGTCTCGCCTTAATTTATCTCTATATAATTATCGAATAGCTACTCGAATATCTAGATTCTAGGTACGGGTCGGAAAGGTGTGGTATATTTGATGGTATGGGACTAGTTTTTCGAATATCATATCGAAAGGTATGGGA
>JANQBS010000640.1:0-10307 GCA_033085395.1 Xanthoparmelia taractica
TACGTATTTTTAGAATATAAAAAAATATTACGTAATATATTTATTAAAAACCTAATGGGAGTATGGGATATTTTATACCTTTCGATATAATATTCGAAAAACTAATTCCATATCATTAAATATATTATATCTTTTCGACTCGTAGATACGTCTCTTCTTAAATACTTTAATTTTTAATTATTAATTTAAATCGAGACTAATATTTTTTTATTCGATTTAATATATATTTTAACTTATATATAAATAATTAATAATATCTCGTCGCTATTTATTCGAGAAAGATAATCGACGTAGAATATAACTATAAAATATATAATTAAGAGCTTCTTGCGATTATAGAGACGTTTAAGTATTAACGCTATTATCTAAAGAAAAGTTTCTACTTTATTAAAGTTCTAACTAATTATAATAATTTAAAATACTTTATAAGATAATTAATATTAAATAGTAGTTAAGCTCGTTAGATAATAAAATTATTTCTCTATAATTTCTTAATTTCGTATAAATCGAGTAAAACGAATCTCCCTAATACGTTATCGAAATAACTCGATTATAAGAGCGGGAAAGATACGATTAATAAACTTCTTTCTACGCTATAGTAGAAGCTAACTAAAGTTAAATATCTTTCGAATCCCGTTTTTACTATTATTAAAATAGTATACGAGAATAGCGTAAACTATACGTATAAGCAATATAATCTTAATTGTAAGTATCTCGTAATATTAAATAATTTAAGTATAAATAAGAGTTTTTTAAATATAAATTCGCGAAAAGAAGCGTCTATAAGAAATATAGCGCTTTAAAAAATTAATAATTATAATAATATAAGAAATTTTTTTAAACGTAATATATTCTTTAAGGCTTAAAGAATCTTAATCTTAAATTAAAGGGAGTTTAAGCGAGATACTTATTTAATATAATCGTAACGAAGTTAATAAGCGACTTAACTCTATTATTAAAATTACTAATTATAAATAACTCGTTTTAGACTTAATTATCGAGATATTAATAATTAATAAAATAATATATAATATAAGTAATAAATCTATTTATAAATTTATGAATAAACTTTAATAAGAGAACACTCTTATTAAATAATATAAAGCTAGTAAAGCGTAGAGTGAGCGAACGCGAAGCGTCGAAGTTTAAACTTAAGATAGTTAGAGATTATTAAGATATAATTACGAGCTAAAAAGATCTGGTATATTTGATGGGATATTTCATGTTATATTATATTATATTATATTATGAAAGGGTATTATAAGAGAGTTATATTAGATTACTTATAAAGATATAAAATAGAAAATTACTAATATTATGAAATAATCTGGGAAATTTCTAATATATGTAGGGGTATTTTATAATATAGATTATTTCTTATATTAGGTGGCGAATAAGATAAGAAATTCTTCTTACGCTAACTACTAGCATTAATATAGATTCTCGTCTTACGAATCTATATATATTAGATATTAGTAATAACTAGAATAATAACTAGAATTTATATATCTTAGTTAAAGTTATTAATAGATCTTTTTCTTATCTTTGAATAGCGTTCTATTTCTTTAAAATATATTAGTTTTTTTAAAAGTTCTCGTTAATTAAGTTAACGCGAATCTTACTAAGAAGCTCTTATAAGAATAGTTGAATAATATACGCTATATAGAGAATATATTTAAGATCTTTCGTATTCTACTCTTTAAGATTAAGTAAATTATTAAATCTTTATATTATTTATGCGAAGCGTGTAACTTTAATAATTAAGAATATATAATTATGAAGAATAATTATAAATTCTTTTTATAATGCGAAGGGAGAAAAGAGAAATTTGCTATCGTAGAATAGATAGTAGATTACTATTATAGTTAGCGTGCTAGTAATTCTTCTAATAATTAAATAAATTAAATATACTAATAATAATAGAAATAACTCGCCAAGTCTTAGATAATTACGAAGATCTTTCGCAATACGATATTAAATACGATAGCGAGCTTAGCTTAATAACGTGATGATAAAGTAAAGTAATAGTAATAACGATGATAAGGTAAAGTGATGACTAGCATAATGGCTAGAATATTTAATAACGTAATAATGAAGTGAAGTAATAGCTAGAATAATAATTAGAATATATTCGCATAATTCTCCATAGAGTAACTTCTTTTATATATAATATATTTCTTATATTCCTGCATATAAGATAAGATACCCCTATATATATTAGAAATTTTCTAGATTATTTTATAATATTAGCACGTCTTTTAGATTATCCCATAAAAATCAAATAATATAATCTCAATACCATATCATATCATGGTATGGTATCGACACTTCATATCCCAGACTATCCCAGACCTTTTCGACCCGTATACTAACTTCTACTTCTTTTATTAACATTTATTAACATTTAATTAATACGCTATAGCGAAGAGATATTTATCTTGTATATTAGTTTATATATTATATAGTCTTCGTATTAATTATTAATTTTAAGTAGTTAAAGCTAGATTTAAAGCTAAATATTACTAGAAGACACGTTTCTTATAATATTCTATATTTTTTATAAATATTTTTTATCTTTATTTAAGCTATTATATTTTCTCTTAAATTCTAAATTTTACTATACTATTCGATATCGTAGTTAATGCTATATCGTTCGATATCGTAGATAGTATTATAGCTATCGATTATTATTCTTTCGATGAGAATTAAGATACTCTTATTACTATTTTAGAGAAATTAGAGTCTAAAGATAAAAAACCCTACTTTATTTATAACGAAGTTAAGTATAATATATAAATAAATTAATAATTAAAGATAAATTAAGTAATTAAAAATTAGGTAAAGAATCTTAATCGTCGATAGAGAGTGAATTAAAACTTTATAATTCGAAAGACTACGAAATAAAAATATTTTTAAGATTACGTTCTTCGATCTATTAAAGAGTTATATATTATATATTATTATTACGATAATATTCTTATTTTTTTATTAATAGACTTTAATTTTACGAGAATAAATTTATATCTTAAATTGAAACTATACGTATAAAAGTCTAGTCTTAATATATTTTAATAGAGGATAATTATTAAAAATTATTAATAATAGATATAATATCTATTTAATTTATTTAATATTTAATAATTAAAATAATAAATAAAATAAATATCTTATACTTTAAAGATAATTAAAGAAAGATATTAAGATAAAGCTAGATAATAGATATCTTACTCACGCGAATTTTCCCGAGTAATTTCGTCGTTAAATTATAGCTATAGATATCTTATTTATTATTATCGATAATATAGAGATATTACGAATCTTTCGCTAGCTTAATTCTTTCGTAAATATAGATTCTATATCTATAATTAAAAATCGATTATTTTATAAAGTTAATGAGATTAAATTAGATCTATATATAAGTCTATTAAATAATAATATTAAGATATCTTTAATCTTAAATAGCTAATTAACTAATAATTATTAATCGTATTTTATACTTTTTCATTTTTTTATTAATTATAATTAAAGGTATTATAAGAAGCTTTTAAGATTTAAGTATATCGAGAATAAATATATTAATACGAAGTTTATATGTCTTATATAATCGATTTTTAAAAAGTATATATTTAGGGCGCGAATTATAATTTTAATAATTAATAATATAATTAATAATAATATACTCTTTCGTAATTTAATTAAGACTCTTTTATAAAATAAGTTTAATAATTTACTTAATCTTAAAGAGTAGAATATAGAAAATCTTAAATATATTCTCTATATAACGTATATTATTTAATTATTTTTATAAGAACTTCTTAATAAAATTCGCGTTAATCTAATTAATAAAAACTTTTAAAAAAACTAATATAATTTAAAGAAATAAGACGCTATTTAAAGATAAGGAAAAGATTTATTAATAACTTTAGCTAAGATATATAAATTCTAGTTATTATTCTAGTTATTACTAATATCTAATATATATAGATTCGCAAGACGAAGATCTATATTAATGTTAGTAGTTAACGTAAGAAATATTTCTTTAAGCTTTAATTTATACCACTTAATAATATTTATAGCTTAATTAATTAATATTATTCATTTATTAATAAGAAGCTATATTAATAAAAACGCGTATTTAAATTATTTTAGAATATTAAAGTTCGTTGAGACTCAATCTATTATATATTAATACGATCTAATCTACTTCGTAACGATATTAATTACTTTTTTAAGAAGAAATTAAACGACTTTCTTAAACTTAGCTCGAATAAATAGTGGTAAGTTAAATAATTAATTAAATTAATTAAATTCTTTTATACTTTTATAAAACTAATAAATAAGAGTAAGAAGCTAATAATTTATTATATATTTAATATCTATAATAGATTATTTAATTATATTAAAAGGAAGATTTAAAAGCTAAGACGTAAGCGAATTTCGTAAAAAATTAAACTTCGCGAGACTTTAAAGATGACTCGTAAGAAGTTAATTATCTATTATAGCGAGATTTAATCGAGTATAAAATATCTCTATAAATAAATAATACTTTTACGTTTAAATTACGAGAATATTACACTAAAAGAATCGAATTAAGAAGTTAAGTATAGTTAAATATTCTAGATAGAGATATATTAAAATACGCTCGTATAAACGTATTGAAATTATTAATATCTTGATATTAATAATTAGATACAGAGGGCTAAACGAGAAAAAAGACGCGTAAAGTCGCTTAATAATATTATTAATAAGATCGAGAAGACGATAGAAGTATTAAATAATAATTAATTTTAGTAATATAAAAGAGAAGATTAATATTCTATTTATTATTCTAGCTATAACTTAAATTTCTAATCTTAATTAAGTATCTTTTATTTATTTTAAGAGTCTATTAATTCTTAATTAGAGAAAAAGCTTAGAGTCTTAAATCTTAATAATAATACGTGTGACTAGAGATATCTTAGTTATATCTAGTGAAGCTATAGCTTGTAAGCGATATTTCTTATGAACTAAGCGACTATATAATAATCAAAAAAGCTATTCGCCTTTAATCTTTCGAGCTTTAATAATGATTTCTTATATAGAAAATTAATAGAATAGCTATAAATAAGATATACTAAACTTAGAGAGAGATCTTAATATATCACTTAAAGCTAGATAGACTAATTAAAAAATTTGAAATTACTAGATAAGGGAGATTTCTAATGTTAATTATATTAGTAATAATAATAAAATATTCTCTAGATTAATTTAAGTAAAAAATTAATTGTTTTTTATTAAAATTCTATTTATTAATTATTCTTTAATTAAGAGAAGAGAAGCGAACGTAAAGTAATAGAAAATTAATCTCTATAAATTAAAGATCTGCGAAAAGAATAAAAGAGATAACTTAAAATCGTTTTATAAATAATTAGAGAAGAGATCGACTTAACGATCTTACGCAGATTGCAATTTAAGAAAATAATATATTATAGTTATTATTCTAGTTATTACTTATTAGAATAACTATATTTACTTAGCGAGATTAAATTAAAAGGGAGTTTATCTTAATATCACTTATTAAATATCGAAGTTTAATAATTGCTTAAGCTAATTTCGCCCTAACTTATATATTAATCTAGAATTTTCTTATCTTATTCGTCAACTAATATAGGAAATAATCTACATTATAAGATATTTCTACATATATTAGACATTTCTTAGATCATTTTATAATACTAGTAATTTCTTATTTCATATCTTTATAAGTGATCTAATATAATCCCCCCATGATACCCTCTTATAATATAATATGATACGATATAATATGGAATATCCCATCAAATATATCAGACCTTTCCGGCTCGTAATTATAAAAATATATTTATTAAGTAAATTAGAAATTAAGTAAGATAAGTACTTAGCTATTTAATTAATTTAACTAGATTTTTAAACTTAGAATAATTTAAGAATTATATACCTAACTAAATAATTCTATTACTATTATATACTTATATAAGTCGATCTCGATATATATATATATATATACTAGACTATAATAAAATAGGTTTAATACTAAAAAATTATTAATAGATAGTCTTTAAATAATATATCGTATTACTATAGTCGAATCTAATTATAGCGAACGTAAAAAATTATCATTACTATTTCGTTAAAAATAGGTATTCGTAGTAGCAAGAGTATGCTAAGAGCTTACTAAACCTAATATAGTATTAGTTTTAATAGAAACCTTAAATTTATCGAGTAAAAGTGGGAAATTTAATAATTTAGAGATAATATTTTATCTTTCTATTACGAAATACATCAAAAATCTTCTAAAAAATTAACGGAATTCGTAATAACCAGAGATTTCGTTATTTATATGTAATTTTGGTTAAATCCAGGAAAAATTTCAACTATAGCCAGGTTTCCGTTATCGGGCACTCCGCTATAACCAGGTTCGACTGTACCGTGAAAAGCTTTCATAGCCTTCCGCTAAGGTTACTCACACCCAGCCATGTCAGTACTAGAACGGGCATAGCTTCCCCAGGTCCTCTCCTAGCTGAGGTAGGCGCCTGTTGAAGGCTTCCGCAAGAGCCATGATCTTAAACACTAATATTAGAATTCTTGACAAACGTATACTCATCACCAATACCACAGATCTAGATTGGCCGACATTAGGGGTGGGACTTCACCACCGATACTGGGCAATTCTGGCCCGTGCAAGTGGATATCTCCAGGGACTCCAGGATCTTTCTCGAACTCAGGCTGGAAGTAGCCTCCCGTGGCTTCCTCGACCACTCGCATCGAAAGACTCAACCTGGTGATGTGCCTGCGGCCTGCTTCCAGTAATTGCTCCTCACAAAGGGCATCTTCACGACTTCGGCCTTTCTCCGCTTTCCCCTAACCAAGACTTCGATTGGGGTGCCCGCCTTATGAAGTGGAGGTCTGACGTATCCCATAGCAATATTTTTTCCGAGGGTTGGACTAGGGCACCCACTAGTTACCCTACCGACCACCTCGGCATCCGGACTTGCAGGATCTATGATTACTGCCCCCTCCCTTGCTGGTGCTCCCTCAACAATCAATCCTATACGCCTGTGCTTGGGCGCTAAGCCTCCCTCCTTGACAGGTCGTAGTTGCCTCAGTATCGTCAAATCCCCATGGAAGCCTCCACTGTCCCGTCGGTCTTTGTGCACAATCCAGCCCAAGCCGGCTTCCACGGGAGTAATCGTGTCGTCCAAATCGTGCCCATAGAGACACATACCTGCTTCTAGTCTGAGGCTGTCCCTAGCTCCAAGCCCTGCTAGCCGTAATCGCTCGCGTCCACCAACGTCCAAGAGGTGGGTTGCAAATACGACGGTGAGCGCGGGCGGTATCGAAATCTCGAACCCATCTTCGCCTGTGTAGCCACCTCTAGAAATTAAGATGGGCGTAGCTGGATCCAAGGAGGATTGCTTGAGGGGAAGCTTGAGAGTGACATGTTTGCATTGTCCGAAGTATAAAGTTTTGAGGTCCACGTTTTCTACTCCAGCCGTCACAAGCGCTCGCTGCAAGATATCTGCGCTTAGCGGACCCTGTAGAGCTACGAGACCCCAGTGACTGAGGACCTCCCAATCCAGAGTACCATGGCTTGTATCACGGGATCCAATTTGTCCTTCGAGGTATGCAATATCTTTTGCTTTGCAAGCGGCATTAGTGACGAGATAGAAGAGTTCAGGACCAAGGCGTGTTATGACGGTATCATCGACTATACCTCCAGTAGCTGGGTGCAAGAGGCAGGAAAGGGTCGAATTGCCAGTCTGGAGGGAGGCTGTGGATGAGGGAGTGATCTTTTCGATTAAGTGTGCAGCGCCTGGGCCGGATAGACGGTGTTGCACCCTAGATCATGACATGTTAATGTAGGATTAAGGGTTGAGTAGTATGAGATAGGAAAGTAGCCTACATATGGCCCACGTCAAAGAGGCTGGCTTTTTCCCTTGTCCATTTATGGCTTTCTCCCACGCCGAGGTCGGAGTACTGTACTGGCATTGCATAGCCTCCAAATGGAACCATTTTACCACCTTCCCTCACGTGAAGCTCGTGAAGAGCTGTTCGATTGAGACATCCATGACTGTTGAAGGCACTGCTGGAGGCCTGTCTGCACTGCGGAAGAAGACTCGCTGACTTCAATTGGAAGACTGGTTCATGGCGATAAGAGCGTAAGGCAAGCCCTGCTTTTGTATTAGGAACAGAAGCATCTAATGTAGGTTTCAAGCGCAAGGTAGGGGCAAAAGATAAAGTGTACGCCGCGGGCTTTAACGTTGCACTGGCCGCTCTACCAGGCTTAGAGCATTTGATCATCTTCACGTTTCAAAACGAAGAATCCTTTAAAAAGGCAGGTTGCATTGCAATCGCTCTCAGTACAGTTGGGAATTTAGAGGTGAGGGTGGTTTATATTAAGGGCCCCTTTGGCGACCACTTTTTTTCCACATTTTCATACATTTCCACGCCACCACGCTAATGTTGAAAATATAGTCTTCTAAATCAAGCTAGTAGATATTCAATATGTATGGAATGTATATACGATTTCGTTTGGTAGCCGTATTTCAGCTAATTTAGTAACACCCTAATTTATCAAGTCTTCTTCGTCGTAAAATTTGTAAAATTTAATATATTATTATCAAATAACTAATTAATCTCTTCTTATAACTACTACTACTACTATAAATAATCTTCTTGATTCTTTTATATATCCTAAATCACCGAAGCTATATAGAGAGTTAATAACGACGCTAATGTAGATAATAGCGTCTAATGCGATTCTTAAATAAACTTCTTCTATAAAGATCGCGTTATATCGTGAAATAATAATATAGTATTTTAGAGATAAGTGATTCGATATAGACTTTAAAGTAGAGATCTAAATATATATAATTCTCGCTATATAAGTTATAATTATTACGAGTTAGCGTGTTATTAAATCTTAATATTAGAAAAAGATTACTCTCTAGAAGATTAAAGAAGTTATATAACGTCGTCTTCGCTATAAACTAAGTAATTAAGATTTTAATAAAGCTATATAGTTATTAATAGTAGATTCTAATTAATAATAGATTTATATAGAGATATATATAGTCTATATATCAATATTTTCTTGCTAATATCTCTTTAGAAGAATTCTATTATTAAAGAGTTCGATAATTATTATATTAAAAGAGTAAAAATATAAAATCACGTAATTCTTCTTAATAATATTTCTGCTATCGATCTTAATCTCTCTATTATCTCGTCTTCGATTTTAAATACTTAATAGTCGATAGATATCTCTTAAGATATTAATATAAATTATCTTATATTAAACGTCGAGAAAATATCTTAGATCGTAGCGAAAAAGAGATATATAGACTCTATAATTATAGTATAAATATCGGGAAAGCGAGTTAAGAAGATAAGTGAATAGTTTATAAGTATTATTATTAAAGACGTTAAAGATTAATTAAAAATATTAATCGATTAACGTAAAAGAGATATATTATAGAGAAATAAGAACTAGATATAGCGAATTAAGAAGATTCTTTAAGTAGTTATTAAAATAATATTAGTCTTACTAAATAACTCTATAAATAAAGAGAATAAGAACTCTATTTATAATACTATAAACGTTTTTATAGACGAGAGAAAGACGTATATATATATTTCTTTAAATATTAAGATTAGAAATAACTAATTATAAAGATAAATAGATACGATAAATTAGAAGTAAGAAGAGATAAAGATAGATAGAAAATTATAACTATTTCGTAGCAAAAATAAGGCTTTTTGCTTGAATTTCTCCGGTCGCAAATAAACTTCGTATATACTAATTTTATTCGTATCACTAATAATAACGATTAGATATCTAGGGGACTCAGCCTGAAGTCGAAGGATATATAGCATATATAGAACGAGGGCCTATTATCTGTTAGCTATAAGTATGGCCAGGTCAACGTGCTTAATATTCCGCTCTTACTTTTTGAACTATTAGTCGAACCAGTTTATATATAGTTCGTTCATGAACCAGTCTAGCATTTAAAGGAACTATATATGAACTAATTTAGATTTTGAACGAACTAGTTCGACTAATAGTCCAGGGATAGATTAATAAGTGTTCTGAAGACTAGTTTTTACGTATATATCTAATTATGCTAGGCGTATATAGGGCTAGGGTTAGGGTTTCTACTATATTCTACGAAGCGGAACGCGTCTTTTCTGGGACTAAATATACGGTTTCTAATACGGGTCGGAAAGGTGTGGTATCTGTTGAACATAGTCGTTTTTAACTTTTTTTCAACTTTTTTTTAAAAAATTAT
>JANQBS010000641.1:0-10235 GCA_033085395.1 Xanthoparmelia taractica
ACTAGAAATTTCTTAGATTATTTTATAATACCAGCACGTCTCTTAGATTATCTTATAAAAATCAAATAATATAATCTTAATATTATATTATACCATGATATAATATCAACACTCTATATTCTAGATTATCCTAGACCTTTCCGACTCGTATTTATAAGTGATCTAATATAATTCCCTCATGATACTCTTTCATAATATGATATAATACGATATGGTATGGAATATTTCACTAAATATACTAGATCTCTTCGGCTCGTACTTATATTTAGAAATATATTAAAGCGATTTATTTATAATTTATCTAAAATAATTATATATTATCTTAAATTCGTTATAAGCATTAAGACTATAAATTTCTTATATCTCGAAAGAATAAGATTTAAATATATAGCGTGAATAATAAGTTTCTTATTAAGTTACTCGTTATAGTCTCGAATTAATTTAGACTTTATAAGAGAAACGAGTTATATATTTAATAACTAATAAATCTCGTAAATTAGACGTTTATTAATAAACGCGTATTCGATAATCTCGATATCGATGAGAATTTAAACGTAATAAATCTTTTTTTAAAACGTTAGACTTTCTTAAGCTAAGAATAATTTTAATACGAATAACTTATATCGAATCTCTTTTAAATGGTATAAGAATAGAATCTTATCTTAATTTATAATTATAAATAAGATTATAAATTTCTCGAATCGAATTATTTAGACTTCGATTTCACGAAATTCTCTTTATTTTAATTTTCTATCTTATTAATTCGATAAGAGAATTAATATTTTAAATAAGCGAATAATAAGTGTCTCTTCTTATAATAAATATAATAAATATTTTTCTTTTAATTCTTAATAGTCTTTCGCTATTATTACTTTATAATAAAAAAGAAAAGACGTCGAGAAATTAAATTTATTTGAGAAAAGAAGATATTTATAGAATTAAATATAAACGTTACACGCTTAGAGACTTATATCTTATTTATTATCTTCTTAATCTTCTTAATTATCTTTTCTTAATATATAATATAATACTTATTATTTATTCGAGTTAAGAATACTTTAAGAGCGAATATTATAATAAACTCGATAGAGAAGTTAGTCTAAGTCGTACGAAGACGAGAAATAAGCTTTTATTTATATTTCGAAGTTAAGTTTTATTTAATATACTTAATTTTATAGCGAGACGTCTAAAGTCTTAATAAAAGTCGCTAAATAAAAGATTTTTCTATTTCAAGATCTTATATTTACAGACTCTATTTACTTTATAATTTAAGTTCTTGAATAATTTTTATAGATTATTTAAAATTTTATTAATAATTTAACAAAGATTAAAGCTTAGACGATAAGATTAAGTATAAATAACTTTAGCTGCTTTTTCACTAGTGCGTGACTTAATGTAAGCGATTCTAGCTATCTTATTTACGGGTCGGAAAGATGTGGTATATTTGATGGTATGGGATTAGTTTTTCGAATATCATATCGAAAGATATAGGATATCTTATACTTCCATTGAGTTTTTAATAAATATATTACGTAATATTTTTTTATATTATAAAAATACGTAAAAAGCTTAAGCGAACGCTTATGTAATTATAAAATTATATAAATAGATTAAAAAGATATAATTTTTAAAAAAAGTTAAAAAAAAGTTAAAAACGACTATGTTCAACAGATACCACACCTTTCCGACCCGTAAATTCTTATTATTAAAATAATCTTAATTAATCTTTAACTT
Organism: Xanthoparmelia taractica; assembly: GCA_033085395.1. Classification (NCBI taxonomy): domain Eukaryota; kingdom Fungi; phylum Ascomycota; class Lecanoromycetes; order Lecanorales; family Parmeliaceae; genus Xanthoparmelia; species Xanthoparmelia taractica. The sequence continues at coordinate 1,735 of JANQBS010000641.1, forward strand.
ATTAGATATTTAATTAATTTAATTATTTTATTAAGATTCTTTATTATCGATTAATATTAAAAGATAAGAGAACTTTTTAAAGCGTCTAGCTAAGATTTGAATCTATATCGAATTAATAAATCTCTTACAACATCTTCGAAGTTGATTCTAAATGTCCTGCACTTATTATTATAGATAATTATAAGCTACTTAAAGCCGATCGAGTGTAGTCCTAGTCTTCTTCTTCTTTTTTAATTCTTTTTTATATTTTAGCTTATAATTTAAATTTTCTTTAAGTAAAAAATCGTATAATTAAATAACTTTTATTTTAAAATCGCGTTATTCGCGAAGCTTATTTAAAATAATTAGAAACTCTTTAAAATTCGTATTTACTTATTAAATTAGCTATTTTTAAGTAATTATATTTTAGGCGAAAATAAGATTCTTAAGCGCTCGAAGAATATTTTTAAATAATATAGATATTCGTTAATTTAAAGTATTTTTAAGGTGACGTTCTAAATTAAAAGATAGCGTAGAATAAATTACGAGATCTATGCTCACCTAAGAATCTCTCGCGTTCTACTTCGTATTATAAGATATTTTATAAAGATTATAAATAGATCGTCCAGTATATAATATTAAGATATCGTTTAATTTTATTAAAAAAAATTTTTTCTTTAATCTTTTAAATAGAATTATTTTTTTACGTAGAATTCGATTAAGTTAAAATTAAAATTAATACGATAAGAACGAATTTAATTAAGTTTATAATAAGTGTCTTAGATCGATTAAAATATAAGTAATAATTATTTAAATAAAATATATTTATCAACGAATAGACTTTAGAGAATACTCTATTAATACGAGATATCGAGAAGTAAGTTATATAAGAGATATTAATCGGCGAATATGCACAACTTTAATTACTATATTAATTAATAATAAAACGATTAAATCGTACTAGAAACACGTTTAGAGTATATTAATTAATAGACTAATCGCGTGACTTATAATCGCGTCGCGGGATTAAGTGTTAAGTAAGTTATATTAAATAGATATTAAGATTATATTGATTTTATAGTGAGATTCTTTGCGAAAAGCGTGTGCATTTATTTCTTAATCGTTCGATATGTTATAAAGATTAAGAATCGTTAAGATATAGTTCTTTAGTCTATCTAAATAATCGATGTAAATTGATTTTAATTATAGTGCGCTATTAATATTCAACTAGGGGAAAGATACTTCTACGGGTCGGAAAGGTGTGGTATATTTGATGGTATGGGACCAGTTTTTCGAATATCATACCGAAAGATATGATATCCCATACTCTCATTAGGTTTTTAATAAATATATTACGTAATATTTTTTTATATTATACAAATACGTAAAAAGCTTAAGCGAACGCTTATATAATTATAAAATTCTATAAATAGATTAAAAAGATATAATTTTTTAAAAAAAGTTAAAAAAAAGTTAAAAACGACTATGTTCAACAGATACCACACCTTTCCGACCCGTAGATACTTCGTATAATTTGAGAGCTATCTTACTATGATTTCTTTAATCTCGCTTGCTTACAAGTCTTTAGTAATTTTATATAGTTTAGATCTTCTAATAGTACGTTTATATAATTTAAGAGATATTAGTTTTAAAATAATATATATTAGTGTCTTTCGAAGTCGTCGATTACATTATAAACGAATTCTTTTAACTCGCACGTCCCACGAGCGTAATAAGAAAATAAGACTTAATTTAATATTAGAACTATAATTAGATTAACTTAATAATAATATATAACGAATAAATTAAGTCTAAGGAGAAATTATCTATCTAGAAAGAAATATCTACGAGAAACGCCAAGGCCTATAGAGGCTAGTCCCGATTGGGAAGGTAAGCCGACTTGGTGTTGCAGGTCTATGTGATCGTTACACTAGTAATACTTTAATCGCTTTAATTTCTTTTTTTATTACGATAACTCGAAATTTAACTTCTTATAATTAGAATTTTTTTATTTTTAAGCTCTTTTTTAAAATTAGTTAATTTTCGAGTTTTTTTTTTAATATATATTTCTTATACTTTTTATACTCGTAATCTCTATTTATTAAACTTATTAATTATATTTTACGTATTATTTATAACTTTTTTATTAAGCTATTTATTATACTCTTTAAAATAATCTTCTTATCGAATAAGATATTCTATCTCGTTCTTTCGAGTACGTTTCTTATATATAAACTTTATCGAGTATTCTTTATTCTCGTTTATAAGCTTAGAAATAAAATATTTAAAAATATCTAAATCTTCTAATTCTTATTAATACGATTTTAATAATAATATATAAAAGACGAGATAAATTCAATAAAATAGTAATAATTATAGTTAATACGCTTACTTATTAATATACTTTTATATTCGAAAGAGATTAATTAACCTATTAGAAAGTTTTTTATTTAATTTCTTTTACTTTAAAGTCTTTATAAAAAGTATAATAAGATTATTATAATTAAACGTTTACGATTTATAATTCTTATTATAAGACTTCGCTTACATTTTTTATACGCTTTATTAATATTTCTTAAACTTTTATTAAATCGTATTAATTTCTTTAATATATTCTTTCGTCACGAATATTTCTCTCTTAATAACGCTATTCTTAGCGATTAACTTAAGTTCTAATTCATAGTCGTATATTATAAGAAATAATAATCTATCGTTTTATACTCGCTTCGATAATACGCGAATTTAATAATTAATAGAAGATCTATCTAATCGTCTTATCGCTCTAAATAATATATTCTAAAATAGTATTTTAAAATTTAATTTTATTATTTCGTTTATTCGTTAATTCAAGAATAAAATATAATACTTAATATACGCTTCGTATATAATTAATAATAAATTTTCGATTAAAACGCACTTATAAAAATAGATTCTCGATTTATAATAATATCTTTAGATACTTTATATCGAAGAGCGATTTTATTTATAAATAACTTCTCGAGTTATACTATATCGATTATCTTATTACTTTAATATATCTATTAATTATTATAAGAATCGTATTATAACGCTATTCGTACGCTTAGTTAAAGAAAGATTTATTATAAAATTTATCGTAAATTTTTTTTATAAATTAGTAAATAGCGAAAATATACTTAACTTACTATAGAGACGATAACTTTTTATCTTTACATGCTAATAGATATCGTATATATAAATATACTTTATAATATCTACTTTTAGTATCTTATTAATATCGAAATATCTCGTCGTAGAGTTATCGTAATAACGCTTTAATACCTCTTTACTACGAGTCGGAAAGGTGTGATATCTATTGAACATAGTCGTTTTTACGGGTCGGAAAGGTGTGATATCTGTTAAATATAGTCGTTTTTAACTTTTTTTTAACTTTTTTTAAAAAATTATATCTTTTTAATCTATTTATATAATTTTATAATTACATAAGCGTTCGCTTAAGCTTTTTACGTATTTTTATAATATAAAAAAGTATTACGTAATATATTTATTAAAAACTTAATGAGAGTATGGAATATCTTATACCTTTCGATATGATATTTGAAAACTGGTTCTACGGGCCGGAAAGATCTGATATATTTAATAGGATATCCCATATCATATCGTATTATATTATATTATAGAAGGATATTATAAAGGGATTATATTAGATTACTTATAAAGATATAAGATAAGAAATTACTAATATTATAGAATAATCTGGGAAATTTCTAATATATGTAGAAATATTCTATAATGTAGATTATTTCTTATATTAGGTGGCGAATAAGATAAAAATTACTTCTTACGCTAATTATTAGTATTAATATAAATTCTCGTCTTACGAATCTATATATATTAAATATTAATAATAATTAGAATAATAATTAGAATTTATATATCTTAGCTAAAGTTATTAATAGATTTTTTCCTTATCTTTGAATAGCGTTCTATTCCTTTAAATTATATTAGCTTTTTTAAAAATTCTCGTTAATTAAGCTAACGCGAATCTTATTAAGAAGCTTTTATAAGAATAATTAAATAATATACGTTATATAGAGAATATATTTAAGATTTCTTATATTCTACTCTTTAAGATTAAGTAAATTATTAAACTCGCTTTATAAAAGAACCTCGATTAAATTACGAAAGAGTGTATTATTATTAGTCGTATTATTAGTTATTAAAGCTATAATTCGCGCCTTAAATATATGCTTCTTTAGAATTAATTATACGAGACTTATAAACTTCGTATTAATATATTTATTCTCGACGTATTCGAATTTTAAAAGCTTTTTATAATATCTTTAATCGTAATTAATAAAGAAGTTAAAAAGTATAAAATACGATTAACGATTATTAGTCGATTAGCTATCTAAGGCTAAAGATATCTTAATATTATTATTTAATAAACTTATATATAAACTTAACTTAATCTCTTTAATTTTAGAAAGTAATCGATTTTTAATTATAAATATAGAATTTATATTTACGAGAGAATTAAGATAGCGAAAGATTCGTAATATCTCTAAGTTATCGATAATAGCAAATAAGATATCTATAGCTATAATTCAACGACGAAATTACTCGAGAAAGTTCGCGCGAGTAAGATATCTATCATTTAACTTTATCTTAATATCTTTTTTTAATCGTCTCTAAAGCGTAAGATATTAACTCTAATTATTATTCTAATTATTAAAAATTAAATAAATTAAATAATCATTATATCTATCGTTAATAGTTCTTAATAATTATTATCTACTAAAATATATTAAGACTCGATTTTCGTACGTATACTTTCAATTTAAGATATAAATTTATACTTATAATATTATAATCTATTAATAAGCAAATAATAATATTATTATAATAATAACATATAATATATAACTCTTCAATAGATCGAAGAACGAAGTCTTAAAAATATTTTTATTTTGTAGTCTTTCGAATTATAGAGTCTTAGTTCACTCTCTATCGACGATTGAGATTCTTAATCTAATTTCTAACTATTTAATTTATCTTTAATTATTAATTTATTTATATATTATACTTAACTTCGTTATAAATAAAGTAGGGTTTTTTATTTTTAGACTCTAATTTCTCTAAAATAGTAGCGAAAGTATCTTAAATCTCGTCGAAAGAATAATCGTCGATAGCTATAATACTATCTGCGATATTAGACGATATAGTATTGACTACAATATCGTACGATATAGAACTAATTATAATATCGAACGATATAGCACTAGCTACGATATCGGATAATATAATAAAATTTAAGACTTAAGAGAAAATATAATCGCTTAAATAAAGATAGATAATATTTATAAAAAATATAGAATATTATAAGAGACGCGTCTTTTACTAATACTTAGCTTTAAATCTAGCTTTAACTATTTAAAATTAATAATTTATACGGAGACTATATAATATATAAACTAATATATAAGATAAATATCTCTTCGTTATAGCGTATTAATTAAATTTTAATAAATGCTAATAAAAGAAATAAGAATTAATAAGTATAAGAAGATAAGAGTAAAGAGTTCAAGCGCGCGAGAGATTAATTCTCTAATATAGCTATGCGATAATATTAGTCGCTAATAAGTTAACTTAATAAGAGAATTTAATAAGTTAGAGTATATCTAATATAGAGTGAATATATAAATATAAAAAGAGATTAAATTAGAGTATATCTAATATAGATTAATATATAGAATAAATTAAAAAATTAATTAGATTTCTTTCTACGCGAGTTCAAATTTCTATTCTAATAAATATTCTAATAATTATCTAAGTTTAAATCTCTATAATTAATACTTTAGTAACTATTTAAGTTCGAATCTCTATTTTAATTATAATTCTAGCGATTATCTCTAAAGCTCTTTTTTTTAGATAACTCTCTAACGTTAATAATATTCTAATATTCTCTAAAATTTTCTTTTTACTCTTTTTTTCTAGATAATAATAGCGCTTATAATTATAAATAATATCGTAGACTTATATAAGTCTAATTCTTCTCTTTTAATTATTAATAATACTATAGAGATACTTAGAAATATTTTTATATTTTTATTTAAATCTTTTAATATTAAAAAGTTATATAATCGAAAGAGACTAAAAATTCGATTTAAATCGATAAGAAAGTCGTAAAAATTAAAAGCTAGTAATAAATTTATAGAGTAAATATTTTTATTAGTACTAATATTATTTCTAAGCTCGCGCGTTATAAGAGATTCACCGTATATAAAAATCGATAAATTTAATTATATTACAAAAAGCGTTTATTTAATTAATAAAGAGGATTCTAAGACTTATTAAAAAGAGAGATTTTTAAATTTAATTCTTTGTTTTAAGCGTATTTTAAAAATTAATAAAAATTATAATTATCTCTAAATTAGATAATAGATCTTATCTTTCTTATTAAAAAGTAATAATAATTAACTCTTATATAGTCGCGTAATTATACGTATTTTACGTAAAAAGTGTTACTTTATAAGCTAAGAATATATAGCTTATTCGTAGCTTACGAAATAAGATAATTATCTATTAGTTTAAATAAAACGTATAATAATTAGAATTATAACTAGAATTCTAAAATGCTTTTAAGATTAATTATTATAATTTATATAACTAACGATTTCTTTTATTAAGAGATTAAGATTATTTATATTAGATATAAAAAGTTTAAAATTAGCGAGTATATTATTATAATCTTAAATAATAAGATCGTATATTTTTCTCGTATTTATCGTATTAAGATCGAGCTTAAAACTTATCGTAGCGAAATTATAGTTGTTTAACTAAAATAATATCGATCTTAATAGAGATAATTATTTCATATTATTATATTTAAAGTATCTATTTTGAATATAATTAATTCTATTATAATATATAACTTTCTCTCGATAATTAAAGAATATATACGAAGATAATATAATATCGAAGATATATTTCTTCTAAATAGATTAGCGATAACTAGAATAATAACTAAAAATATATAGATATATTAAAATTATAGATAAATACATATACTTTTTTCTAAGTTAGCTCCTTAAATTCTTATAATCTAGCTTTCTAAGTTTACGTAATAGAGATTTATTAGTCTTTCGTTATATATTCTATATATTAATAAATAGATATATCTTTATATTCGATACGTAATTTCGCTCGAGATTTTACTTATACGCGAATAGCTTAATATCTAATAATTAATTATTCTTTTCGAGTTTTAATAGATCGTAGCGCTTATTAGCGCTTATAATTTAAAATATTATCTCTCTCTTTAATAGTTAAAAAAATCTCGTCTATTATATAATTAAAATAAATACTTTTCCATTAAAGATAATTATATATTTTACTCTACTTTTTTATCTTCTATATCTTTTTATAATAAATTATTATTCTTATCGACGTAGATTATTATTTTAAGATAAATCTAAAGTCGAAGACGTCGAGTAATAATATTATTATATACGCCTTATATAATTCTATTCTAAGTGTTAGCTTAAAAGAACTAATAATTAAATTAATAATTATAAAGATAAGTAAATATTATCTAAAGTCGATTTCTTGCTAGCGAATAATTTTAATATATACTTCTCGCTATAAATTTAAAGTAGTCGCGAATTCGCTAATTTGTTTATAAATACGAATACGATAATTCTTAGCGACGTTATTAGCTTTCTTTACGCGTTTTAATTTCTTTTTCTTAAAAATAAAAATATCGAGTCTTATTTTTAAGCGTTTAATATTAGAATTTTCGCTAAGATCTTAAACGATTTTACGCTTTAATTAATTACCTTTAAATTAATTAATTACGTTATAACGTAAAGTCTTAAACTCGAGATTATCGAACTCTATATTAAAGAGCGAAAAATATATCTAAGAATTTAATTATTCTTCTTTTTTAATAGCTAGAAAAATGCTTAATAAAGAAATATAAAGATAAAAAAAGTAATTATTTCTATAAGATCGATGCTCTATAGATTACGATTTAATTAAAAATTATTAATTATATACTCTCTATTAGAATAGAAGTATATTAAATATCTTTAGTTATATTAATAATAGAAACGTATCTTAAATGCTAAAACGAATAAAAGATACGATAAATAAGAATTATTTAGAGAGAAAGTTTAAGAAAGGAATTATTTAAATATTAATATCTATTATTAAAAAAATTATCGAAAATAAAATCGATCAAGTATTTATTTCTATTATCTATTTAATATAGAAAGATTATAGAGAACTCTACGTGTTAGCGTCTAAATCGATAAAATTTTAATACGCTTAAATAATTACTAGAATAATTACTAGAAATAATTATAAGATAAATTTATTTTTATAAAATCTTAATATTTATAATAAGAATATTCTTCTCTCGCTTTTCGATTAAAAAATAAATTAATTCTAATATTATTATAATAAATATCTAAAAGCATTAATAAATAATATTAATTTTATCTATAATATTACGTTTTCTAAGATATATTTATCGTATACTT
>JANQBS010000642.1:0-10192 GCA_033085395.1 Xanthoparmelia taractica
ACGAGAACAGCAGTGGCGCTATCGCAATTAGTTAGCCAGACGTACTCACTAAGCGACGTCAAGCATACCTCTCCCCGGGCCTTCATTCAACAGATATTATATCTGGCCAAGTCAGCTGAGCTAGGATCAACAGTCCATTAACTCACGCTTATTTGGAACCAGCTAGCCGTCAATCTTCGTCGCGATATCCCTGAACCGAGGCCTACAATCACGCTGAGTCAGTTCTTTGATCAAGTGGACTCGAAAACAGCAATCTGAACGAAGCTTGCCATGCGCCAGCGGCCTGCTCTCTCTAGTTCTACACCAGACCGCCATACAAATACGCAGAGAAATCAGCAAGTCAAGCATCGCTATCCCTACCCGCCGCCGCAACGGATTCCAGTCAATGATGGGAAGTCACATGCATACCTGGTTGATATCGATCCGAACGGCTATGGGGTCTATGAAGAAGAAGGACCAAGCGATCAAGATCATGGTCCGTCAAGCTAGCTAGATCCGGGCCCAGCAAGAGATCAGACGATGATCATTTGAACGATTTGAAACCATCCGAAGTCGTGGATCAAGGCCTCAATCACTACAGCAGCTAGTGCAGTTATATTCAATTCTTTCAGCCAACATCCCGCGGAGAGCACCTAAGATCTACACTAAGCAATGGCCCTGGTTCTTAGAATGTCTCAGCCATGAGGACATGGCATTTTTGTTGTTTTTGTGGGCATGTTATCACGGTACACACCAGCATGGCTGTGGTACGCTTAGTCATAGCTCGTTTGAGGGCTTGGCAACCCACATATCTAGCTGCCAACACTCTAGATAGAACAATAATTCAATCATTATCGATATATCCCAGTGTTGTCACGGTACACACCAGCATGGCTGTGGTACGCTTAGTCATAGCTCGTTTGAGGGCTTGGCAACCCACATATCTAGCTGCCAACACTCTAGATAGAACAATAATTCAATCATTATCGATATATCCCAGTCTTACTGTGACAATAGTCTTAATTTCTTAATTAAAGAAATCGCTAATTATATAAATTATAATAATTAATCTTAAGAGTATTTTAGAATTTTAGCTATAATTCTAATTATTATACATCTTATTTGAACTAATAAATAATTATCTTATTTCGTAAGCTATAAATAAGTTATATATTTTTAACTTATAAAGTAACTCTTTTTACGTGAAATACGTATAATTACGCGATTATATAAGAATTGATTATAATTACTTCTTAATAAGAAAGATAAGATTTATTATTTAATTTAAAGATAATTTTAATTTTTATTAATTCTTAAAGTGCGCTTAAAATAAAGAATTAAATTCGAAAATCTCTCTTTTTAATAAGTCTTAGAATCTTCTTTATTAGTTAAGTAAACGCTTTTTATAATATAATTAAATTCGTTAATTTTTATATATAATAAATCTCTTATAACGCGCGAGCTTAGAAATAATATTAATATTAATAAAAATATTTACTCTATAAACTTATTATTAGCTTTTAATTTTTACGACTTTCTTATTAATTTAAATCGAATTTTAAGTCTCTTTTAACTATATTATTTTTTAATATTAAAAGATTTAAATAAGAATATAAAAATATTTTTAAATATTTTTATAGTATTATCGATAACTGAAAGAAAAGAATTAGGTTTATACGAGTCTACGATATTATTCGTAATTGCGAGCGCTATTCTTATCGAGAAAAAAAGAGTAGAAAGAAAATTTTAAGGGATATTAGAGTATTATTAACGTTAGAGAATTATCTAGAAAAAAGAACTTTAGAGATAATCGCTAAAATTATAATTAGAATAGAGGTTTAAACTTAGATAGTTACTAAAGTGCTAATTATAGAGGTCTAAATTTAGATAATTACTAGAATATTTATTAGAATAGAAATTCGAACTCGCGTAGAAAGAAATCTAATTAATATATTAATCTATTCTACATATCAACCTATATTAGATATACTCTAATTTAGTCTCTTCTTAAGTCTATATATTCACTTTATATTAGATATACTTTAATTTATTAAATTTTTTTATTAAGTCAACTTATTAGCGACTAGCACTATCGTATAGCTATATTAGAGGATTAGTCTCTCGCGCGCTTCGGCCCCTAGCTTTTACACTCTTACACTTATTAATCTCTACTTCTTTTATTAGCATTTATTAGAATTTAATTAATACGCTATAACGAAGAGATATTTACTCTATATATTAGTTTATATATTATATAGTCTTTATATTAATTATCAATTTTAAGTAGTTAAAGCTAGATTTAAAGCTAAGTATTATTAGAAGACGCGTCTCTTATAATATTCTATATTTTTTATAAATATTATCTATCTTTATTTAAGCTATTATATTTTCTCTTAAACCTCAAATTTTACTATATTATTCGATATTGTAGTTAGTGCTATATCGTCCGATATCGTAGATAGTATTATAGCTATCAACGATTATTCTTTCGATAAGAATTAAGATATTATCGTTATTATTTTAAAGAAATTAGAGTCTAAAGATAAAAAACCCTACTTTATTTATAACGAAGTTAAGTATAATATATGAATAAATTAATAATTAAAGATAAGTTAAGTAGTTAGAAATTAAATTAAGAATTTTAATCGTCGATAGAGAGTGAATTAAAACTCTATAATTCGAAAGACTACGAAATAAAAATATTTTTAAGATTACGCTCTTCGATCTACTGAAGAGCCATATATTATATATCGTCACTACGATAATATTCTTATTCACTTATTAATAGATTATAATATTACGAGAATAAATTCACACCTTAAATCGAAAGTATACGTACGAAAGTCGAGTCTTAGTATACTTTAGTAGACGATAATTATTAAGAACTATTAACGATAAATATAATATCTATTTAATTTATTTAATATTTAATAACTAGAATAATAATTAGAATTAATATCTTACGCTCTAGAGACGATTAAAAAAAGATATTAAGATAAAGTTAAATAATAGATATCTTACTCGCGCGAACTTCTTCGAGCAATTCCGTCGTTGAATTATAGCTATAAATATTTTATTTATTATTATCGATAACCTAGAGACACTATAAATCTTTCGCTATCTTAATTCTCTCGTAAATATAAATTCTATATTTATAATTAAAAATCGACTACTTTCTAAAATTAAAGAGATTAAGTTAGATCTATATACGAGTCTATTAAATAATAATATTAAGATATCTTTAGCCTTAAATAGCTAATCGACTAGTAATTATTAATCGTATTTTGCACTTCTTAACTTCTTTATTAATTACGATTAAAGATATTATAAGAAGCTTTTAAGATTTAAGTACGTCGAGAATAAATATATTAATGCGAAGTTTATAAGTCTCGTATAATTAATTCTTAAGAAGTATATACTTAAGACGCGAATTATAGCTTTAATAATCGATAATGCGATTAATAATAATACACTCTTTCGTGATTTAATCGAGGCCCTTTTATAGAGCGAGTTTAATAATTTACTTAATCTTAAAGAGTAGAATACGAGAAGTCTTAAATATATTCTTTATATGACGTATATTATTTAATTATCCTTATAAGAGCTTCTTAATAAGATTCGCATCAGCTTAATTAACGAGAATTTTTAGAAAAGCTAATATAATTCGAAGAAATAGAACGCTATTTAAAGATAAGAAAAAGGTTTATTAATAAATTTAGCTAAGATATATAAATTCTAGTTATTATTCTAGCTATTATTAATATCTAATATATATAAATTCGTAAGACGAGGGTTTACATTAATGCTAGCAGTTAGCGCAAGAAGTATTTCTTCGAGCTTCAATTTATACGACTCAATAATACTTATAGCTTAATTAATTAATATTATTTATCTATCGATAAGAAGCTATATTAATAAAAACGCGCACTTAAATTATTCTAGAATATTAAAGTTAGTTGAAACTCAACCTATTATATATTAATACGATCTTATCTACTTCGTAGCGATATTAATTACTTTTTTGAGAAGAAATTAAACGACTTTCTTAAACTTAGCGCGAATAAATAATCGTAAGTCGAATATCTAATTAAATTAATTAGATTCTTTTATACTTTTACGAAGCTAATAAATAAGAATAAGAAGCTAATAATTTATTATATATTTAATATTTATAATAGATTATTTGATTATATTAAGAAGGAGATTCGAAAGCTAAGACGTAAGCGAGTTTCGTGAAAAGTCGAATTTCGCGAGGCTTTAAAGGCGGCTCGAGAGAAATTAATTATTTATTATAGCGAGATTTAATCGAGTGTAAAATATCTCTATAGATAGATAACACTTTTATATCTAAATTACGAGAATATAATATTAAAAGAATCGAATTAAAAAGTTAAGTCTAATTAAACACTCTAAATAGAGATATATTAAAATACGCTCGAATAAATGTATCGAAATTATTAATATCTTAATGTTAATAATTAGGTGTAGAGAGCTAAACGAGTAAGAAGTCGCGTAGAGTTATTTAATAATATTATTAATAAAATTGAAAAGACGATAGAAGTATCGAATAATAATTAATTTTAGTAATATAAAAGAGAAGATTAATATTCTATTTATTATTCTAGCTATAACTTAAATTTCTAATCTTAATTAAGTATTTTTTATTTATCTTAAGAGTTATTAATTCTTAATTAGTAAAAAAGCTTAGAGTCTTAAATCTTAATAATAACACGTATAACTAGAGATATCTTAGTTATACCTAATGGAGCTATAGCTTATAAGCGATATTTCTTATAAGCTAAGCGACTATATAATAATTAAAAAAGCTATTCGCCTTTAATATTTCGAGTCTTAATAATAATTTCTTATATAGAATATTAATAGAATAACTACGAATAAGATATATTAGACTTAGAGGGAGATCTTAATATATTACTTAAAGCTAGATAGATTAATTAAAAAATTCGGAATTATTAGACAGAGAAGATTTCTAATGTTAATTACATTAGTGATAATAATAAAGTGCTCTTTAGATTAATCTAAGTAAGAAATTAATTCTTTTTTATTAAAATTTTATTTATTAATTATTCTTTAATTAAGAGAAGAAAAGCGAACGTAAAGTAATAGAGAATTAATCTTTATAAATTAAAGATCTACGAAAAAAGTAAGAAAAATAATTTAAAATCGTTTTATAAATAATTAGAGAAGAGATCGACTTAGCGATCTTACATAGATTATAATTCAAGAAAATAATATATTATAATTATTATTTTAGTTATTATTTATTAAAATAGTTATATTTACTTAGCGAGATTAAATTAGAAGAGAGTTTATCTTAATATTACTTATTAAGTATCAAAGTTTAATAATTATTTAAGTTAATTTCGCCCTAACTTATATATTAATCTAAAATTTTCTTATCTTATTCGTTACCTAATATAGAAAATAATTTATATTATAAAATATTTCTATATATACTAGAAATTTCCTAGATTATTTCATAATATTAGTAATTTCTTATCTTATATCTTTATAAGTAATCTAATATAACCCCTTTATAATATTCTCTTATAATATAATATAATACGATATAATATAAAATATTTCATCAAATATACTAGATCTTTTCGACGCGTATTAACGAGATCTTAACGATTATATATCTTCTTCGCATATTCTAGAATTTTCGTATTTTTTAGAGATTAGTTCTATTAGAACTTAGTATCTAATAAAGAAATTATTATCGTATTAATTATACGTCTCTTATATTAATTAAATCTCTTACTAAGCGTTAGCGAATTAACTTCTTATAATTCTAATCTCTCTATCTTTTAAAGAAAAAGACTTATTATCGCTACGATATTAAACTCTTTATTAAATCGAAATAAATATATCTTAAAGCGATATAACTTCGATATTAATTTTTAAGGATTTATCTTAAAGAATTAAGCGATTCTAAAAAAATATCTTAAGAATACTTAAATAAAAAATCGTTATTTAGAGTTAAAATAAGAATTAATTAAGTTACGAGCACGCAATAACGTGCTATATAATTTAAATTTCTTTATAATTCTTATCGAAGCGATAGCGATTTTATTTATTATTTCGTTTTTAATAAAAATTTCAATTAAAATAAAAATACTTTATCTTAAAAGAATATATTTTTATAAAAATAATAGTAAAGAAAAATATTTACGCTAATTTTACGAAATCGAAATTTAATTTCTTATAAATCTCGAGTATTTTATTATTAATTAAGCTAAGATTATTTATTATATATAATTCTTAAAAGACGATCTTAATACGTAATAATATAACTACTTTTAAACTTATAGATTAAATAAAGTTATCTTCGAGTTTTTTAAATTATTTTTACTCGATTTAATTACGAACTTAATAAATCGTCGCTTATTTATTTATAAAAAGTAATAAATAATAAAATAGCGATAAAATTAAAAGATTTTAATTTTTAAGATCTATCTAAAGAAATTAAAAGTTTTTTACTCTTATTTATAAAGAAGTATCGAGCGAACTTTTTCTTAGCTAAATTACGATTTAAGCTAAAAAATAAGATTTTTAATATTAATAATATATTTAAATAGAGAAAAGAAATTTTTATTATAATAATTATATAGAAAATAATTTTAAAGCGCGCGCGTCTTAATAATAATAATTCTAATTCGAAGTTATTAAAAAAGTTAAATAAAAATAAGTCTCTAAAAGCTCGAATTTCGAAGTTTAATACGACTTCGAAAGATAACGTTAAATCTACGTATATTTAAAAAAAAGATAAGAAACGTAAGATTAAGATTATTAATTATAATATTAAAATATTTATTATTTATTAATATTATTATAAATTAGATTATATGAAATTAAATTATCTTAATAAGAATAAATCGATTATTATCGTCGCGACGATATCGATAAAAAACGAATCGATTTTATAAGCGTCTTTAAAGCGAAGTAAAAAAAACGAATAATAGAGATAACTTCTTTTATTATTACGAAGAGATAAATTAAGCTATAAAATAACTAATAATAACTTATTACTCTACTTGATTGCAAGGCGTATATTAACTTAATTACGTAAAAGTTCGTAATTTAATAAAATTTTAAATTATATATCGCTATCTTATTATAGACGAAAGCGCTTAGCGAATAAAATATATATTATTATAATACTTATTAGCTAAATTATTAAATAATCGATAACTAAGATTAAGAATAATAATATAATATATTATTTTACGTTGTAGATTAAGAAGATCTCAATACCGTGCTAAATATACTCGCGTTATATTATTTATAGATTCTATTTAACTCTATGGCGAGATAATAACGATTTAAGATTAATATTAAGAAATTTTAGATTAAAGAATTAACTAAATTTATTTAAGAAATCGAGCGAAAGTTAAAAATATTCGTAATCGTATACGTTACGATAACGCGAGACGAATAGAAGAGTATTAATAATTTAAAGCTCTTAAGAGAATTATTAAAGTTTAAGAATATCTTTTTTATTAATATAATAGAGATCTTATCTACGTTTAAATAAAGAAATTATATTATTAAAATAAAAAAAACTAAAGAATTATCTTACGAGTTTTTTTTATAATTTATCTTAAATTAAGCTATCGAAGCTAAGATAATATCTTAAAGAGTTACTTTATAAGAGTTAAATTTATTATTTAACTTTCTTCGCTAAAGCTCTTATTCTCTTTATCTTAAAGAAAGATAATAAATTATATTTTTACGTAAATTATCGAAGCTTAAATACGATAATAATAAAAAATTAATATTTATTATCTTTAATTATTAAGACGTTAAATCGCTTATATAATATTAAGATATTTTTAAAGTTAAATCTTAAGAATATCTATTATAGAATTCGTATTAATAAGTGTAATAAATAAAAAACTACGTTTCGCACTCGCTATAATTATTTTAAATACTTAATAATATCTTTCGACCTTATAAATATATTAACTATATTTTAATTCTATATTAATAAAGCTTTTATAAGCCTTATAAATATTATATATATAATATATTTAAATAATATTCTAATTTATAGCGCTAAGTTAGCGAAATATTAATAATATATTAATTAAGTACTTAAGCGATTACGTTAATTCCAGCTATATATAAATCTAAAGAAATATTAGTTTTATATTAAATCGATTAAGTTTTTAATATTCGTTATAATTATTAATAATATAATTATAAATTAAAAACGCGTGATAATAATTTAAGAATAATTAACGTCGCGAAGCTATTAAGATATATAAGTCTTCTTAAGCTTTATAAATTTTTATCGACGCTTTATTTTTAAATATTCTATTATTATAGCGTTTTTTATTAGCTTATTTAAGAGTAATAAGATTAATAAAAAGTCGAGATTATTTAAGTAATTAAAAGACGCTAGATTAACTTTCAAGTAACTATATAATACTTTTATAATTACGTTATTTCTACGATATTATAATTCTTAAAAGAAATTACGCGTAGAGACTAATATCTCTAACTTTAATATAAGAGTTATACTTTTATAATAGAATAATAATAATAATTATTAGTAACTCGTTACGTTTTTTTCTAAAAAGATAATATTAGCGAAATAAAATTATAAGACTTATAATTAGAAATTACTTATTATCGTTATAGCGATAAAGTAATAATATTATTATCTAAAAGATAATATTTATTATATTAAAATTTTAATAAATTATAATAATCTTAAGAAATTTTTAAAGTAAAAGAAACTTAACTTTAAATAAATTCATTAAACGCTAAAATTAATTATTTATAACTTTAAGATTTTCTATTAAATAGAAAAATTAAATTCTATAAATACGACGTCGCGACGATTAGACTACGAAGATTTATCGTTATTAAATATTAAATTATTATTTACACTTTAAAATAAATTTATTCTTTAAATTAGCGACGAGTTATTATAAAAAGATAAAGAAGTAATAATAATAATAACGTCTACGTTACGAATTACGAGTATTTAAATAATTATTTTAAGAAGAGAGATTAAAACTATATTTAAAATTACGTATAATAATTAAATAAGCTCTTTTCGAATTAATATAAATACGTTTATAAAGCGATATTATACTTATAATTAGATATAAATCTTTAATTTCAAGAGATTATTACTAAATAATAATCGTCTCTACGTTTCTAAAAATAATACTCTATAAAAAGAATTTATTAATAAGTAATATAATTATTTTTTAATAAAATACTTTAGCGCTACGAAGATATATAAGCTTTTTATTTATAAATATTATTAAAATAATAGTCTTAAGAAAGTTATTAACTACGTTAAAACTTATAATATATATTAACGTATTAAGGCGCCGCGTTATCGACTCTATAATAAGTTAATCTCGCTTCTTATTATTATTAAATTATAAAAAAAAAATTCTATAAATTTTATTATAAGCTTATTCTTAAATAAGCTTAAGAATATTATCTATAACGCTATTTTAATTATAATAGATTAATTTACGAAAATAATTAAATATTTATTAATAATAATTAAAATCGACGTCGCTAAGCTAGCGAAAGTATTTCACGCTAAAATTATTTATTATTACGAAATATCTAATAATATTATTAGCGATAGAAACTCGATATTTATTAACGAATTTTAATTAACGATCTATTATTATTTAAAGATAAAGCGTCGCTTAAGTATTATCTTTTATTCTTAAATTAATAATTAAATCGAGCGTTAAAATTAGATATTAAAATATTACTTACGCGTATTTACTAATAAGAAGTAAATTAATTAAGCTAAACTACTATCTATAATAAAGTTTATATATATAAATAATTAATATATCTTTATCGAAACGATATCGTTCTTCTTAATATATAAATATTATTCGAAAGTACGCTAAGAGATCGAGAATAACTTCGCTAAGAAAAAAAAATTTACTATAAATAAAAAGATAAAAAGATTATAAACGCTAAGAAAGAAAATAGTAGAGCGATTACGTAGCGCTATTATAACTTAAGTTAAGTAATATAATAAATCGTATTAATCTTAGAGTTATAAAGTAAATAATTTAATAATATTAATAATTAAGAATCTAAAATAAAGACGTTTAAATAAGAAATTAATTTATAAATATATAAGATCTTTTCGAATTATAAATAAAATAGAGTTATAAGCGTATCGCTTATTATTATCTTC
>JANQBS010000643.1:0-10063 GCA_033085395.1 Xanthoparmelia taractica
AATTATAAAATTCTATAAATAGATTAAAAAGATATAATTTTTTTAAAAAAAGTTAAAAAAAAGTTAAAAACGACTATGTTCAATAGATACCACACCTTTCCGACCCGTATTAATAATATACATGGTTGTAAAGTAAGACTCGTTTAGAACATTATATTAACCCTACCGGGAAGCCCTGGGGGCGCAAGATAGGGGCGCAACGCAAGTTTCGGCAAACTTGCCTTAATACTTAGATTTGTATGATAGCCCCACCAAAATTCAAGTACCTCGGTAGATTGTAACCCACACATAATAATATGCGAATATCTTAATCCTACATCAAGTCAACACCCCAGCCATAAATCTCATCCCAGCCATAGACCCCATCAATATAGACGCATCTCCCTCCCTCATAAGAGACCTCACCGTCGCCGCAGTCAATTCTTCAACCTCTTCTATCGCCGTCACTGCCCCTCTTTAGATATCTTATTTATATCTCGAAGAAAATCTTATTTCTATTCTTCAGCGAGTAATCGATCGTATTTCTTTCTCTTATCTTTATTCATCTAATAAAAACGAAATATTTAATATATTCGACGATATCTAAACTCGCTTATAAAACTACGCGTTTAGTTAGAGATTCGCTATCGTGATTATCTAATATAAAAAAAACGAATTCTCGTAAGATTTATTAATATATTTATTATTTCGTCGAGATTAAGAATTAAAAAAAATTATTAAAATATAAAGAAGAAAAAGATTTAAAGTACGATATTATATAAAAGTAAAAATAAATTAAGATTAAGACTAAGAATTACGAATAATATGTGTTTATCGTCTTTAAAGATCTTAAACGTAATAAAAATAATAGAATCTAGATTTAAGATCCAAAGAAGTTAAAGTATATTTAAGCTTTTCGCTCTTCTTCTCGCTTTTCTTTATCTTTTTAATTACTTAATTAATTTTATAATCTTAAAGATATTAAAAGCGATTTAAAAATATTAAAAATAATACTTTAACGTTCTCTACTACTTTATCTTCTTTCTTCGCTTCGTTAATATTTATAATATTTAAATCGAATTATTAAATCAAATGTTAGAAATGGGGCCTTGGGCCCTAAGGGAGGGGATCTTGAATCGCTTGATATACGTATACTTGAAAGTTGATGAACTCTTGGCGGATAAGCTTAAATAAGCGATCTCTTTTAGTTTCCTTTTCTTCTTTCTTAAGAATTAATCTTATTATTAAACCTATATATAAAATATATATCTTTTTAATTTTATATTATTATATAACTCTAAGACTCTAATTTAAGATTAAGTCTAATATTAAAGAAAAAAAGATTTAAGAATAAAAAAAAGATCTCTCGCAGAAGAGATCTCGAGAGTCTATATTAAATATTACACTTTAGCTTATTATATAATCTAATAAAAAGAAGTCTAAGTAGTATTTAATATCGAGTGAGAATATAAATAAGAGAGCGTCTTAGTAATAGTGTATTCTAGAGATAACTTATTTGCTAAGAAAATTCCCTAAGAGCGAGAAATAAGTATATATTAGCTACTTATTACGTAACATATTCATTACGTAACATATTCATTACGTCACATATTCATATATAGGTCTCATGAACTAATTGTGACACTATATTGTAGATGTCTTGCCTAGGTACTTGAATTTTGGTGGGGCTATCATACATTAAGGCAAGTTTGCCGAAACTTGCGTTGCGCCCCTATCTTGCGCCCCCAGGGCTTCCCGTAACCCTACTCTCGTCTACACGCTTGACCCTAGCCCTAATATTGCTTTTCCCTCGAACGTATATCCGTGTGGATCC
This sequence comes from Xanthoparmelia taractica, assembly GCA_033085395.1. Lineage (NCBI taxonomy): Eukaryota > Fungi > Ascomycota > Lecanoromycetes > Lecanorales > Parmeliaceae > Xanthoparmelia > Xanthoparmelia taractica. The sequence continues at coordinate 1,814 of JANQBS010000643.1, forward strand.
GTGTAATGATTGTATTTTAAACTCATCATTCGATATATAGTTACTACTTCGACTATCATCTAAGGAGGTAAAGGGTCTTGCTAAGCTTATGTCATGCCTGGCAGTGAAAGTTCAGCTGTGAAGTCAGCTTCGAAAAGATCTCATCAAGTCATGTCACTACTCCCTGGTCCACTTACATTCTCTCGTGACCGCCTTTGCAACGTTTGGGAGGACTTCCAACCTATGCGCGGGCGGGTCCGTCACAATCAATATGAGATTCTTAGTTACGGTTCCAATCATAATCCACAGTATCCTCGCGCAGCCAGGCAATTTTGCCTCGAGCTCTATTCCAGTGTGCAAGACCCGAAAAATCATCTGACCGAACTCGTCAGAAGCTTTGATGCCATAAATTCGCGGCCCTTGATGCAGACTACCTTGTCTAAAAGCGCTGTCAGTTTACTTTTACTGATCTGAATTTCCCAATCCATACAAAATGTCTCATTCAGATGTTTACTATCTTGATGCTAATAGTCTTGATTAACAGGTTATAGAAAGAGCTTGCTTGCTGTTATCTCAGCTGCCAGCTACTGCCCCAGATATATTGGATGCATTACCATTCAGTATAGCACCTCTCCAAGAATACTGTCACCAAGCTGTAGAGACCGAGGCAGTGAGCGTCGTTCCGCAACCAGATCGTTGGAAGCGATTGCGGGTAGTTCATTATGTTGATAACTATATTCTTCGCTGCGCCCTCCATGCTGCTATTTTCGTCCTCGAAGCTGATGACAAAAAATTTGGATTCAACGGTGGAGCCGTGACTGACTCGATCTTGGTACTTCTTCAGTTATGTTTGCAGATGTCGGCCGAAGAAGGTATGCAAAATGCAAAATGGCTAATTGTGTGCGCTTTCCTTTGGAGTTCATGGCAAAGGAGCTTGATGATCCATTTTTGGAGCTGCATGGCTGGGCAACTTGGCGGTTTCAATTATGAAAGCACCTCCAAACTCTATCGTAGAGGACTGACACACATACCGGAAATATATATGTCACGAAGCCGCCAGCAAATAGAAGAACTTCGTCGTACACCTTACCTGTGTGGCTGGGCTCTTCGAAGCCTACGGAACGATCGAGCAAACATAGCTATGGACCTCAGATACTTTCATGAACTATATCACACTCATTTTGGAGAAAGACCACCAACCTGTAACGAAGGCCCGACACAATGCGATGGCAGCTCATCACAGGACTGTAAGCGTTTCAAAGACACGGGGGCACCTGGTGCCAGAAACCAATCAATGCACGACCACAAATGTGAAGGTTCTTGCCAAAGACTCTTCTGGAACAGGGAATCATTCATGGGTGTTTCGGGAGCTAGGGCCGTCGATATTGCAACTACGGAATCCGATGGTTTACGATACTGTAAAGTCAGCGAGAGGACGCTTACCGTATCTCATGTTTGGAGTCACGGCCAGGGGGGTAGACCGGATAATATAGGCCCGGAGGGTACAGGCTTCAATCTATGCTTGCATCGTCGTTATGCTGATCTGGCCACTTCACTTGGATGCGAATCATACTGGATGGACACCCCTTGTATACCAAGCGAAAGAAAGTTGAGATGGGAGTGTGTAGCTCAAATCACCAGCATTTTTGCGACTAGTGGAAAGACCATCATCTGCGACAGAGACATAATGACTCTTGATATTTCTGATTCCACGATTCAAGGCTACGAATCTGTGCTTGCGACTTTGTTGGTCTGCGACTGGGGTATACGGGCATGGACATTGCTGGAGGCTATGCGTGGAAGATACGGACTTTTCTTACTTTGCCGTCATAACAGACTCGTCAACCTACATCAGCTTCTCAAGTTAGTTCACGATAATGGACGGATAGACCTGGTCAACTTATGCCTTGCCCGAGATTACATTTTCCCCCCAATGGCTATGAGCGGGTATGAATTGTTCCCCGGCCATTCTATCACCGGCGAGGTTGAACGGGGAATCGAAGAGGGCTTCGTGAATATTGCTGAAGCTGGTGCCCTGCTGAGCCACAGACATGCAACACGCGATGGTGACGACCTGTTGATCTGGAGCCTACTTATTGGAGATATTGAGGATGTCAGCCCCATCGCGATGTGGGAACGCCAGGTAGGGAAGCGGATCGCAACCGGCTCCTTGATCTCAAGCGCGCAAAGAATACAAGGTCATCCAGGGCTTAGCTGGGCGCCGTTCTCGCCGACCGCTTTGCAAAGAATCGATGAGCAAAGCGCCAATTCGAAAATATATCCTGCCTACGACGGGGGTGAGACCTCCGAGGGTCTTATTACTCCGGAAGGCTTACGCGCAAAGTGGCTTACTTTTACATTTCCCAACGTGACAGCTTCTAATGTAGATGAAAGAGAAATGCAGTGCACCAGTCTTCCAGAACCGTGTGTGGATATCGCCGCTCAGCGTCTTCGTGGATACAATTGGGGGGCGCTGTTGCAGAGTATGCCTCGGCAAGGCCCGAGAAATATCCCTGTCCCTTATCGCGACTCACTCGGCTGTGTGACAGTGGTCTGCGGATCGCTGGATATGACTGTCTGGGAATGGAAGGGTATCTACGAGTGGGATGTAAATATTGCTTTGCCGCCATTTACGATTAAGGAGATATTATTGAAATGACCACTAGCTGTCTCTCATGAGCCATTATGGCGAGAAGTAGTATTTCTGATACACATCAATCGGCCTAGGTAGTTCTGTCCAATCTTGTGCTAAAGGTAGAGGTTTTATTCGCTAATATATGTTCCGAGATTACGGTAGCATTGTTTGCCCAAGCATTTTCTAATCAAGTCTTGTTGTGTTAGAAAACCGATATTGAGAGGACCGAGCCGGATCTCAGAATGTGAGTTTTCTTGTCCATGGTGAAAACCTTTCCGGCGTACCTAATATAAGTTGAATTATTTGAAAGATCAGTGGGAAAAAATTACGTCTTTCATCGCTACTAAAAATACGCCTAGTATGATCAGATATACATAGACCAAATAGGATTATTTGAATTATTATTTGGACTAGTCCAACTAATAGTCCAACTGATAGTCCATACACCTTGGACCAGTTAACCAACTACCTACGAAATCATTGAACTGGTCCATGGACTATCAGTTTGGACTAGTCCAGGACTATTAATTGGTAGTTAGTTGGTGGACCATCGGGAGCGTTGAAGGCCTGGCTAGGTAAAGCTGAACATTTCCAGATTAATAAGAAGTGGCTTAATACTTAGACGTCTACATGAACAAGACCTATACCAAGAGACTTGATTGGAGCTGCTTCAACGTGGAAAGCCAACTGCTCAACAATTCAGGTCACTAAATTATCACCAATCTTGCCTGAAAGAGTGTAAGCTTGGCTTCCACAACCGTCCACCATAATGTACCTTTACCGTGGAATCTTAATTTCGTTCTTAGCATACGGACACTGACGGTTTTCGCTTCACCTAGCCCTGCGTCTTCATCCATTCTTCCTTTTCAATTTCCGCATAGCCTACCTAGACACCGTCCTACCATAAGGCGGAGATGTTGACGGACGCCATTCTATTCTTATTCCTAAAGGCACTATGAGAACATACAGCATGGATGCTCTGAGCGATGGTAAAAGGAAAAGTCTTCCCGAATCACTATTATTTTTGTTCGGATTCACTGTGTTGTTGAATCACCTTTCGTGCACAAGTTATGACCTACCCATCCCATCCCCTAATTTAATCGATCATTGAACATCGGCATTACAAGAAATATATTCAGGCCATGTTTTGGCATTACTAGTCCGCAGAGTCGCAAAAATCTATGCCTTTTACAACGGTAATCTCGCCCCAGACAATTGCATCGCTTGCGGGATGAGGATGTGGGTGTATCCCAATGAGCAGCAACGGATTGAGATGGGACAAACGTTATTATTCTTCTATATCTATCTTCTTATTTAGAAAATTATTAAAAAAAAGAATTTCTAAAAGTCTATTAAGAATCACGTTAGTAACCATAATAATATTATAATAATAATTAAATATTAATAGTAAGATATAATTTAAATAGTACTTTTAAGAGTAATTAATTTTTTCTATCTTATTTAAGTTAATAATACACGTTATTCGTATAGTTAACTATTATTATTATTATTATAAATATTATAAGTTCGAGATAGATTTAAATTTACAATTAAGTTATAATAATATTAATATTTTAACTAGACTAAACGATCTTAAATTGAATAGCAAAAACAATTAAAAAAGAAAGGTGATACTTGTACACCCCCTTTCCCTACATGTACACCCCCCTCTAGATTGGGTCACGCTAACCTAATTAGGTCATATACCGAAGTAGGATCGAGGGCGGCGCGCTCATGCACCTTTGTCTTTCTTATTTAATATCTATCTTTTATATTATTAACTTAGTGACTATAACACTTCTATCACCGTTAGACGACCTATCAGACGTTATTATTAATGGCCTCGTGCGTCAGGTCTAGGAGCACGCTGATTCGAAGGGCTATACTATTATTAAATATCGATTTAAGTCTAATAAGAAGAATATTATACGTAAAGTCTAGCTACGCTACGATCGAGATAATAAAGTACGTAAAAAAATAGATTAGAAGAGAATTTATGATATCTTTCGCTTAAATAAATATCTATTTAAGATCGTTATAAGATATATTAATAATAATTAAATTAAGGTTAAAAATTCGTCTTATAATTATTTAGCGATTCTTTAAATAACGTATTCTTTTCTACGAAAGCTAGTCTTAACTTTAAAGATTAAGTAATTAATTATTAAGTAGATAAAGAGTTATTCGACGCCTGCGTAGATTATTTTAAATCTATCCCATCCGCTAGCAGGGGGTAAAAGTCAGGGGTTTAGTTCTACGCTCTCCGTCCCGTAACCATTAAAAATAACAACGCGTTCAATATTCAATAAACTCACATAAACTAACACTATGTCTCGTAATAAGACGTTTAATGATCTAGATCACGTGAAGAAGAATTCTAAGCCTTTTTAGACCTCAAAAGAATCTCTCTTAAGGTCTTAATTACTATTTAAGTATATATTAGTAAAGATTAAGTAGTCATGAACTAATAAAGAGAGTTAATTATTAGATACCCTTATTTTAGATAATTTATATGCGATATTTAATTTATTCTTTAATGATAAGATAATTAAGAAGCTCGTATATTATATCAATAAGTACGCTTTTTTAAATCCTAGGCCTGAAAGCCCTAAGATATATACTTAATTCTCAATTATAGTTAAAGAATTTCGAGTCTATCTAAGAGCGAATATTTAAATAAATCTATATATAGAGTTAAGTATCTTAGAGTTCTAGAATTCTAATTCTCTTAAAGAACCTATTCATGAATAGGTTTTAAAGTATATTAGTCTAAAAAGATGGTATTAAATAGATCGATTCTTTCATATCTCTCAATCAGATCATTAAGAAAATCCGTTTGCGAAACTCGAATCACTAAGTGATACGCTTAGATAGGTCTTTAAGAAGTATTAAAAGATGAGTACTCACCTAACTGTGAATAAGACAATTTAGAGATTTATAGGCCGGGCTAAAGAAATTATTAATATTTCTAGCAAGCTTACTTCGGAAGGCTTCAAGATTTGAGTTCTAGCAAATAAGGGCTATATTCTTAATTGAATGTATTATGCTAAGGGCCAGAATAAGGGTGACGGATCTTAAGATCTTGACGATTATTGGACGAAGTGAAAGGGATTCAATCAAACCCAAGTCGTGATTCTGGACTTATTAACTCAAGATGGCATTGCTCGAGATTATTCTTATATTGTTTGGCTAGATAACTTATTCACGTTAGCCCGATTGCTAGCATAGCTTAATAATGAAGGATTTGGAACTGCTGGAACTATACGAATTATAAAAATAACTCGTGAAGAACTAAAGGCTATCGAGGGTATTAAGGCCCAACGGGAGCAATAAGAGCCTAATCGAGACCTTAATCCGGGACTTGTAGACCTAAGAATTAAGTGGGGAAAGCTCTTTAAGAGGCTATTAAGTGATAAGAGAGTAATAAAATTCGCCTAAAAAGATTAGAATATTATTTTATTTATAAGTACTGTTTCGAATAATCGGAAAACAGTGAGACGTCTCCGCCGCAGGCCAGCAAAAACAGCTACAAATACACGCACTTCTCGTACTATATTTAGAGAAATAACGATAAAAGAGCTTAATATCCCTAAGTTTATTAATATATATAATTATTACATGAACGAGATAGATTGTGCTAATTAATTACGATATTATTACAATATACAACGGGTATATATTAAGAGTTGAAAATTACTTTAGTATTTTCTATTAAATAGCACTATCGTAAATAGCTATCTTTTCTATTATTGTGTGTCTAAATAGTCAAAGAATTAGCCTAGAAATTAGTACACTCAACGGGGATTCCGAGTTAGACTTGTCAATCAATTATTTAAGAATTCGAAGCGACTCTTCGAAAGACCCTACTCTATTAAGACTTCTCTATTATTACGAGTATATCTCGCAGCTACGCGCGATTATAAAAGGCTAGAACGTATAGGAAATAAAGTTAAACGATGAGTAGTTTGCTTAAATATAGGGCGAAAAGTAGAGAAAATTATTTAGAGTAGAAAATTATTGATAAAATTATCAGTCAACACCGTTAGAACACTTGATCCGAGTTAAAGAAAACAACTCAAGCAGATCCTAAGAGACTTATTTGGCTATACTCTATGTGAAATAGTTATATATAATCATATAAGATGTTAGAAAGAACATTTGAAAGCTATTCCCAGTGTGTAGGAATTTGGTGGTGGGTGCCAAGATATTTTACCCAGGCGCCAGCGGATGGGATATCGCGAGAATAATAAAGAGAATCCCCTCTTTAAAGCACGAGATATTTATAACGCAAAGAATAAAATACGATAACGAGAACTTAATTCTCTTATTCTTATATAAGCACTTATAAAATAATTATATACGAGTAGCTAATACGTTAAGTATTTAAAGAATCGTAAGGATTAAATTATTTATCTATTTTTTCTTAAAGAATCGTGTTAAAAAACGTGTAAGAATAGAAGCGCTTAGTATAGACTAATAGAATTCGCTTAACTCGCTTGCTAGGCTATAAGCTACGTAGCAAGGGCAAGTATTTAATATACTTGGCGAAAGTCTTAAATACTCGCAAATTCCCTTTCTCTTTTTTTTTCTTTAATTATTAGTTCACTTAATAATCTAAACGATTATTCTAATATCTACGTTTATTAATCTCGCTAATTATCTAGCTACTACGTAGCTTTATTAAAAAAAGATCTTACTATTTTATAGTTCTAATAGCTTCGTTTATACGAAGCTACTTAGTTAACTATAATAAGTAACTCGCGAGTTAATTTTATTAACTTACGAAATAGAAACGTCTTATTATTAATTATTAGTGATATTTTTAATTAAGTAGACGAAAATAATAGCTACGAAGGCGACTTTTATTAAAATACGTCTACTTTATAATTAAGTTATTAAGATATTAATTATAGTACTAATACGAATTGAATTAATATTATTAACGAGAATAATAATCGCTAAATTATTATATTTAATAACTCTATATTTATTAATAAAGATTCTAACCTCGTAGACTTAATATAAATCTAACGTTTTTAATTTTTAGAACTCGAAATTAAGAAGTTATTAATTATTGAAAAATTTATGTTAATTAAAATATAGAATATATAAGAATATCGCCACGAGCATAGCGACGATTATTATCGCGATGCGAGTCGTAAGAAGATAAGCGTTATTAAAGTATCTAACACATAATATCTTAATAATTATAACTCGATAATTATATTTATTCGAGATTACGAGAATTATATTATTTCGATATCTCGTATCGACTTTCGAACGAATAAAAAAAAGACTCGCTAATTCTCTATTCTCTTAATCGATGCTAAGAAATAAATCTAAAGAAATATACGAGATATTATATTACGTAATATCGAAGAATTTATTTAAGAGAAGTATAAGAAATAATACTTAAATTAAGTTCGTAATCTAATTATTAAATCTTATAATATAGATTATTAATTAATTAAAGCGATTATAAAAGACTCGTAATCGATTATAAGCTTTAATAATTATCTTATTACGCTATAGTCGTAGCGAGATCGCTATATAATCGATACTACGGGTCGGAAAGGTGTGGTATCTATTGAATATAGTCGTTTTTAACTTTTTTTTAACTTTTTTTAAAAAATTAT